>JAJONR010000787.1:0-169998 GCA_029582245.1 Solanum etuberosum
AATTTTGAGTTGTGATGTACCACTACGGAGATCCTTGATGCACGGTGTATTTCTAACTTTTTGTTGGTCAAATATATCTTAAACTTAACATAGATATAGGGCTTCTTAAAATTTTCAATACCTAAAAATTATTTTAAAAAATAAATAGTTCAAGTGGTTAATCAACGAACTACATTGAATTAAATTTAAAAAAAATAGAGAAAAAAATATTAATGTAGTCATCAAATTACACTAAACGGATTTGAAGAATTAAAAAGAACGTTTATAACTATTCCAATATAAAAAGGAATTGGGAGATAGTTTAGTCATTTAAGTAGTCTTATCCAAGGATTGTTAAACTTTGAATTAGTTATCTCTTCATTTTCTAAGGATAAAATAAGACCATATTTGGCGTATAACTAATTCATGAATTAAGTTAAATAAAGTAATCAAATAATGTATTAGATAAACTAAAGTTTAATCTAGGACTATTCTAATTTATATCGCCTAGCAAACAAGTCCTTTGAAATTTCTTTTTTCGCGTAAATTACTTTTTCACCCCCACCGTAGGAAGCATTGATATTTAGAAAACCGCTAAACTTTTTCTATAAACCGCTCAAATTTCTCTCGCTGTCATCCATGGCGAACCAACTTCTCCTCAGCACCATCTTAGTGTTCTTCATCTCTCTTTTCTCCCCTTTAACTCATCAACTTTCATTATCAGGTAATTCAAACTCCTCAATCAACGCTTCTACTGTATATTAATCAATACAGAAACAATGTAAAACAATCCTTTGATTTTCTTTTGGCAGAAGAAGATTTGGCAGTTCCTAGTTTTGCATTCAGTTGGGTGAACAACAATGATACATTTATGGCTGGGTCTGTTGCAACCATAATGGTGAAAGTTATTGGAAATTTTGATCCTGCCCAACTCAAGCACCCTTTCAATCCCAACATTAGTGTCAATGATAAGATGGGAAACAGCTCTTACATTTCCGGGGTTTCGTCAAATTTTGGTGCTAATTTTGGGGATTGGGGGATTTCTTTCCTTCCCATTAGGACTGGGTTGTTCAATGTGCTGATTACTGATAATCACTTCAATATTTTTGATTCTTCACTGCATTTTCATGTCACTCCAGGTGTTTTTATTCGCGAAATTTGATACATATTCGCATTGGTCTGGTATAAAAATAAATTCTGTTCGTTTTTGTTTATGAAGGTAATATGTATCCATCTGCAAGCGTTGTGTCATGGAAGAATGGAGTGAGTGAATTTGCAGCAGGGATGCTAGCTTCACTTGTGATTCTTCCTAAAGATGCATTTGGGAATAATATCTCTTCTGCAAGTGATCAAGGGCTCAACTCTTACAATTTTACATTCTCTGTATCTACTTTCAATGGTTCCGTTGCAACGATCCTCGATTTCACTAATAAAGGATGGGATATATCTGGTTATCTTGTTACCGAGTTTATTGTAGCTACAGCTGGAACTCTTTTACTTAATATACATGGAGATAACCAAACATTGAGTGGCTCTCCACTAATCTTCATAGTGAATCCAGGTGATTCATGTAAGCATAAGGATGATAATATTACTATGCTCACACATTGATAAAGTTGTAATCGATTTTTATTTGGTTTGACAAAAAGTGATTTTCACTCTATCTTTTACAAACTTTTGATGAATACTTTTGTGGCCCTTTGTTATAGTGAATGTTTCTCTTGGATAGTAACCGGTTCCTAGGTTCATCTTGCAGGATTTCTGGTTGTTTCAAAATGTTTGCTGCAGTGGGAAGTTGAAACAAAGTACTTTCAAATATTTTCTCTGGTAGAAGGTTTTATTCACCAGCACGATCAATATGGAAATCTTGTTCCAGGGTTGTATGAATTTGATGTTGAAGTTATTGAAAATGGAACGAACTTGATTATTCCTGTGACAGATATTCAATTCAGGCAGGTTGGCCTGGGTATCCAGTTGTTCTCCTTCAGCTTAATGGAACCAGGGGATTTCAAGCTTATGATATATCATAAAGAGCAGAATAATTCCATCTCAACTATGCCGTTTCATTTTACAGTGTATATAGGTATTTTAGCGACTATGTTTGCTGCCACTTACATTTCTCGGTTTCTTTCCTTTACGCTTATTAGGCTTTTCTCATATCAACAAATTTCTTTAAAATTTTAGTTGTTGAGTGTGTTATTTTTATTTCTATTAGCTTAGGTATCTGAAATTTCCATGTATGGAGGTTGAGTCTTAGCTCAATTTACATAGAAATTAGAGAAGAAAGAAGAGTTGTATTGAATATGATCAGTGATACATTGAATCTGTACATCTCTGCCTTTTATACTAGTCTAATAGTCCAAAGATACAAAATATCTAAAACTAACTTTGTAACTAACTCATGCCACCTCAGCATTCTGTTAACTAACTCAACCATACAGCTTGTTAACTCTTTACACTAGTTAACACATCCCTACAAGCTTATGGTTGGAAAGCATTTTTCATCCCAAGTCTACTCTTGCTGATGTTTGGTGTTGATATGCTCAGTTTGCAACATCCCTTGACAAATCCTTTCTCTAACAAAGTGACAGTCAATGTCTATGTGCTTTGTTCTTTCATGGAAGATAGGGTTGACAGCTATCTGAATAGCTGTCTTGCTGTCACATATCATTTTGACTGGAAGAGTTACACTGACCCCTAGCTCTTTGTATAGACCTATTATCCAGGTTACTTCAGTTGCACATGCAGCCATACTTCTGAATTCTGCCTCTGCTGAGCTTCTTGATATTGTTCCTTGCTTCTTAGACTTCCAAGAAACTAGTCCTCCTCCAAACTTCACCAGATAACTTGTAACTGACTTTCTGGTTTCTAGACATGCACCCCAATTTGAGTCACAATAAGTTGTGAGTTGTGTAGTATGTTCTGCTGGCATTAATAATCCTAGGCCAGGAGCTTCCTTGATGTACCTTACTGCTCTTAGTGTTGCCTCCATATGTGATTGCTTAGGACAATGCATGAATCAGCTTAGTACTTGAGCAGTGAAGGCAAGGTCTGGCCTAGTCATGGTTAAGTAGAGAAGCTTTCCTACCAATCTTTGATACTTTGTGGGATCAGTGAGTAGCACATCATTTTCAGTACTTGAACCAGGTACAAGTTCATCATACTGTACAGATGCGTGAGTTTTTTGTTTAGCTCCAAGGGTGTGTGAACTGGTTTGGCTCCCCCTAGACCAGTTTCAGAGATAAGCTCTAACGCGTACTTCCTTTGTGTCATTAGTATCCCTTTGCTAGATCTATAGAACTCAATTCCTAGGAAGAATTTTAGCTCCCCTAGATCCTTCATCTTGAACCTCTTCTAAATGTCATATCTGGTACTGCACAGGAGTTGATGATTGCTCCCAGTGATCAGAAGATCATCTACATACCCTAACACCACTACAATATCATTACCAGCATGCTTTATGAAGAGTGAATAATCATAATGACTTTGTTTGAACCCCATCTGAACTAGTGCCTCACTTAGTTTCATATTCCATTGTCTAGGTGCTTGCTTAAACCATATAAAGATTTGTGTTGTTTGGAGACCTTTTGACTCTTCCCCTGTCTAGCAAACCCACTAGGAATCTCCATATACACTTCCTCTTGTAAGTCACCATTAAGAACGGCATTGTGGACATCCATTTGATAGATATACCAACCCCTAGAGGCAGCAAGGGCCACCACTTACCTTACCGTCACCATCTTTGCCACTGGACTAAAGGTTTCCCCATAATCAAGTCCTTCTTGCTACTAAAACCTCTAGCTACAAGCTTGGCCTTGAACCTTTCAACCTCCCCTGAGGCTAGAAACTTGATCTTATAAATCCACTTGCACCCAATGGCCTTCTTGCCAGGTGGTAAGTCTACTATGCACCATGTTATGTTACTCTCAAGGGCAACAATTTCCAACTCCATAGCCTTTACCCATGTAGGATCAGCAGCAACATCTTTAAGAGAAACTGGTTAAGTAAGAGCTGAGTAGGCTTTCAAAACATGTCTGTATGCAGGAGACAAGTGGTCATAGGATATGTGGTTAGCCAATGAATAAGTACAAGCAGTGGACTTAGGCTTAGTGACAAAATCCTGCAACCATAAAGGTGGTTTACTTGATCTGATTGATCTTCTAGATGGTACACCAGTAGTAGAGGGAGGTGGAGCAGGAACTACAGGTTCAGAGACAACATGTATGATATCAGGTGGAGAAGAAGTAGGAGGCACTTCAGAAGGCTCAGTGTGGGATGAAACAAACTCAGCAGTGCTTGGAACATATTCAATCACTGGAAACATGGGATTAGATGAAGCTTGTAGATGCTTAAAAGGAAATAAGTCAACCTGAAAGACTACATGTCTATTGACAAAGAAGGAATGAGCATGAATATCATAGAATATAGCCCTTTTGTGTGGAGGAGTAGCCCATAAACACTGTAGGAACAACTTTTGATGAAAATTTATCAAGTATCGTAGGACAAGAAGCATAACATAATCAGCCAAACACCTTAAGATGAGATAAGAATGGAGGATGCAGATATAACAGTTCAAAAGAAGACTTGTATCCCAGTAGCCTAGAGGGAAGTCTATTTAAAATATACACAGCAGTTGTTACACACTCACCCCAGTACCTCAAAGGTATAGAGGCTTGAAATCTTAGAGATCTAGCCATCGCAAGGATGATTTTGTGTTTCCTTCTAGCAACACCATTTTGATGTGGTATATACACACAAGTACTCTGATGTATAATGCCCATTTCACACATAAGAATTTGAAAATCATAACTAAAGAACTCGCAGCCATTATCAGTCCTGGAGGTTTTAACACTAGTAGAAAAACCATTTTGTACTTGAGTGAGAAAATGTTTGATTACAACTATGGTGTCAGCTTTAGAAGCAACCAAGAAAATCCAAGTATACCTACTAAAGTCATACACAATAGTGACAAAAAACCTCTTTCCATTATGAGTTGGCACTTTGTAAGGACCCCAAAGATCACAATGCAACAATTCAAATACAGCTTTGGTCCTATGAGTGCTTAAAGGAAATGAAATTTAGTCTGCTTGGCTATAGGACACACAGTACAATGATGGTGATCAGTACTACTTAGTGATCTAAGAGGCTCATGCCTCTTTATTACATCAATAAGAGCATGTCCTAGTCTCCTATGAAAAATATCACAAGATTTAGTCTTTACAAAATTAGCATGAGCTACATTACTATTGACCAATTGCTTTGGAGTGTAACTTGGTCCTTCTTGTAGTATGTAAAGTCCATGCTCTTCTTTACCAATCCGCTTCACCTGACCAGTGTAGTGTTAGGATCAAAATAATTAGTGTCATGTGGAAGCTAGCAAAGCAAACCTCGAAAGACCACGAGTAAGAAGAAAAACGAGAAATATATCAAAAGACACAAAGATTTAACGTGGTTCGTTCAATCAACCTGCATCCACAAAGGAGATGAGCAATCCACTATAAATATGAGAGTACAAAATATATAGAGAGAAACAACCTCAACCAATTCACTCGGAATACATGGGAGGTTCATACAAGTGATAACGTATCACTTGTGTCCCACAAAATTCTCCCCCTAACCAAAACTCTCAAAGCCCCTAGGACTACATTGTGAATGCTGATTAAGTTAGAAGGAACATGCCTATATTTATAGAGTCCTAAACCTTTTCCTACAAGAAAAGGACTAGTCAAATCGTAAACCTTTTCCTAAAAGGAAAACCTATTTATGGTAAGAAACTCAGGGCAATTAATACCCAACATGTAGAGGTCCTGAAAAACACAAGTCAGGGAAGAAACCTCCCATACACTGTAATGCCTTTGTGATCTTTGAGACTGATAGTAAATTAAACTAGAACTCAGAAAGAAATAGCACATTTGAAATAGACTGATCAGTGAATACACACAAGTGTTGCCAATATGAGAAACCGACACAGCTTTACTATTTGGTAAATGAACTTTACCATCAGTATGAGCAGGAGCTTCTTTAGCTTTGTCAAGTACATCAAAATTAGAAGTGATATGATGAGAGGCTCCAGTATCTACTATCCACTTTCTACCTGCATAATTACAAGATAGAGCTGCAAGAGAGCTACCTGCATCAACAACAGTTGCTATGTTGGCAGATGGCTCTATGAATTTGAACCACCAGGTTTTGAGAGCAGTTGAAGAATTTGATGGTATTGATCTTTAGTGAAGAATGCTCCATTGGGTTAAACTGTACAGATACTATTTGGCTGTTAGTGTAAGTCCTGACCTCATGGCCAACCTCATTTTGTGCTGCTACCTGATTTGCATACAAACTAGGTTTCCTCTTAGACTTCAAGTCTGCAGGATAGCCAACAATCCTGTAACATTGATCCTTAGAATGACCTTTGCACCCACAGTGTTCACATATGAGAATATTTTTTCTAGTCTTGTATCCTCCTCCTGAAGTACTGGCACGACTGCTATGTCTTCCACTAGAACCTCTTGAAAAAGGACCTTTAGAGGTGCCTGCACCATTAGTGTAAGTGTTAGCTCTATGAGAGTACAATGTTGTGCCTTCTATTAGCCCTGAGCTGGTGGAGATAGAGCTAGCAAGATTCCTCTGACTCTCTTGATCAATTAGCAGTGCATAAGCCTTGTTAAGAGTAGGAATGGGACTCATCATGAGGATTTGACTCCTAGGAGTGGAGTAGGACTCATGTAGACCCATTAAGAACTGCAATAGCCTTTGATAATCACAATGCTCACCAAATTATTTGACTCAGAACAAGGACAACTAGGACAAGGCATAAGAGCATCATATTCATCCCATAGATCTCTCAATCTAGAATGATATTTAGCAATAGGCATAGTGCCCTGAATTAATGTATGAATCTCTCTATGCAGTTGAAAGATTCTAGATCCATTTATTGTATCAAACCTTTCCCTCAGATCCAACAAAACTTTGTGTGCATCAGATGCATACACTACTGAACTTAGAAGACCAGGCCTTACAACATTCATAATCCAACTTAATACTACAACATTACACTTCTCCCACTGGTCATACAGTACTGGTTCAAACATAGATTTAGGAATCTTCCATCTACAAAACCTAACTTGCTTTTCCCTACCAGACCAATCCTAAATGACCTACTCCATAAAGCATAATTATCTGAACCTGTTAACTGAAGAGAGATCAGAGAACTACCTGGAGTGTCTATGTGTTGAAGAAATAATGGATGATTGTGATTAATCATAGGGAATGTGACTGGAAAAGTCACTCCATTCCCAATGCTAGTACCCTCAGCTACACTTCCGTTCGCCATTGAAGCTAGCCTAACTTTTGATGCTTCCTTTCAATTCACCTTTAACAGATGGTGAATCTGAGCACCTAATAGTCGCTGCTATGAAATTAGGAAGCTACGATTGGTGGCTCTGATACCATGTTAAATTAGGTCTTGGGCCTAACTCACACCCAAAAAGCTAGCTCAAAGGGAGGAGGATTGTCCAAGCCTTATAAGGAGTCCATCCATCTCATTAACCATCAATGTGGGACTTTTGTCATTCTTTAACACCCCACCTCACGCCCAGTGCTTAGCATTTGGTGCGTGGACAATTTTGATTTTTTGGGGCAATTTTGATTTTTTGATTTTTTAGGAGTCCCAACATTGGGTGAGATGGACCCTGCTCTGATACCATGAAAACTCCATGTATAGAGGTTGAGTCTTAGCTCAATTTACAGAGAAAGTTAGAGAAGAAAGAAGAGTTGTATTGAATATGATCACTAACACATTGAATCTGTACATCCCTGCCTTTTATACTAGTCTAATAGTCCAAAGATACAAAATATCTAAAACTAACTTTGTAACTAACTCATGCCACCTCAGCATTCTGTTAACTAACTACACTTATGACTTAACTAACTCAACCATACAACTTGTTAACTCTTTACACTAGTTAACAGTATCTATGGAGTTATGTCTTTAAGTTGCTTCTGTGTCACCTGGTTAGCACTCTAGCAGTTCATGTATGATTAGATTTTGGACTCAAAAGAGCTTCCCCCTGAAAAGAAATCATGTCAGAGGTTCCAGTAGCAGGTAACCTTGTGAATAATCTCAAATTAGGGGAAGAATATTTCAGAAATGAAAAGTTCCCAATCTCTTCCGGTTTACCAGATTGAACTTTTAACTGCTTGTTAATGCAATAAGTAGCTTTCCCCGTTCTGATTATGTTCTGATGCTTTATCATCTTGATATTCCTTCTGCATATGAAGCTATGTATCAGAGTAGGTACATTTCCAGTATTTAGCTTCTGATCTACTGTTTCAAATTTTTATAGGTTATTGTGATGGAATGAATAGTATTGTTAATGGGTCGGGTCTAAATGACTCTGTTGCTGGTGAAGCTGCAAGGTTCTCTGTCTTATTGAAGGATGCTTATCTTTATCCTTCACTTGTTGAACTAGAAAGCCTGCAAGTACAAGTAGTGAATGAATTTGATTCCTATCAACCACAAGCAAGCATACATCCAGTGAAGATGGTCCATGGTATTAAAATTAGAATTCGTTTTTTGATAAACAGGATACACTTACCTTGACATTTTTTTGATTGATTGCCTCATTATAATAGGAACTCCATGTGGTACGAATTTTAATTGCAGTGCACATAATGATGTGGAACTTGCTTTTACTCCTCTGGCAGAAACAAACCTTGATGTAAGGTCTATTGATAGTGTTCTTTATGTTAAGCTTTAGAATTGACGGAACTGATAGTTAATTTTTGGTTGCAGCCCAAAAACATGAGATTTAGTGCCTTTGATGTTAATTATATACCACAGAGGAGTGGAATCTATGAAATTCGTGTATTTTGTGGAAATATTCCATTAAATGGTGGTCATCCATTCAGAAAGGCAGTAAGTGCAGGTACGTGTTTATGCTCTTAATATGTATGCGTATTCATGAAATAGCTAATTTGTGGGAGTTAAACTAGGAAAGGAGTGCTTTTCTGCTATATGAAGAGATGGTGCTTTTTATATCAGAACTTTTTTATTTGCCTAGAAATAGTCCTATTTTTACAGATTGGGAATTATTTGAAAAAATCAACCAATAGTCGCAACACAATGTTAATCCAACCAAACATTTGTATATGTCATACATTAATTTGTCTAACTTTGTTGAGGATGATGATGCATGGATCTTCTGATTCTCAAATTTCAATGATGTTTCATTGCTTTGGTGCAGGAAAAGTTAATACATCTCTTTCAGGACTTGTGAAACCTAGTCCAAAAGTATCAAAGCTGACAAAGAATGAAATCACAGTACAACTCATGGATTCATATTCTAATCCAGTCCTCTTACAGCAGTCAAAGTTAAAGTTGGAGATTAGTTCAGTTAACAGCTCAGGTTCTTCAATATGGACTTTTAGTGATAATAAGGATGGCACATATAGTGGAAGCTACCTGGCAAAGGATGTTGGCACCTATGAGTTATGTGCCTCTTTTGATGGAATGCGTTTAATGCCATGCCCCTTTGGTGTGAATGTATACACTAGTGAGTTCTTTCCTTTGAAGCTAAAAATGAAATTCTTAGGCTTGTTATAATGTGGAGTTGCCACTTTAATCGTTCAACTACATGGTCATTGAAATTGGTAATTTCTTGCTTTTCATGACCTGACTTCATCTGACCCTAGTATTTCTTCTGCCCTTCAGGTGAGTATTTCCCTAGAGTACAGAATGATTCAGTCTGGGTCTGGGAGGATGATTCAATTGCTTTTGATGCTCTAGAAAATGACTATTTTGCTGGCCATAACATTACCATTTTTGAATTTTCAAAGGTAGGTGTACTTCCATTACACATGAATTGAAGATTATATACTTTTTGTTTTGTAACTAAAAGTTAGAGGTACGAGAAACTTTGTGGATATTCTCCACTATGTATACCGTAGGTGTATAAAAATGTGTTTAGACATTTTTTCTTACATATGTTATTAAGTAGTCCATCTACAGCTGAACCAAGTTTTTTCCTAACACAATTTAGATTGTGGGTTTATATTTTCCTTTCCTTTTTGGTTGTCTTCATGAAAAGTTGCCTCAATATAATTTCTACGCACAGCCAGGTCGTGGTTCAATTCTTCAATATGGCCATCTCTTTAGATATACACCTTTCAAAGGATTCTACGGGAGGGATTCTTTCTCTTATGCAATATGTGACGTGAATGGGAACATTGCCTCCGGTGGCGTGGATATATCCGTTCTAAGCATCCCTCCTCAGTTCGTTTCAGTTCCAAGTCAATTGCTGGCAACTGAAGATGTTATTAGTCCAAGATTCGGGTAAAGTTCTAGTTAAGATTTTGTGTTGCTTTGGTGTCTAAGAGTTTGTAATCTGGTCTGCTAACTGGATGCAGTGGTTTCTCTGGACTTGAGATTATCTATTCAGATTCAACTGAAAACATCAGCATTACATTTAATGCACAATCTGGGATCGTCTTTCTGTCTCCTATGTTAATGCAATTTTGGCAGCCAACCTGGAGTATTTCTTCTATGTTCAGAGAGGTCGGAAAGTCTACTGAGTTAACTTTAACAGGTTGTGTAGAAGAAATCAATTTTGCAATACAGTCGCTGCAGTATTTTGGGTATGACTATTTGTACATAAATTCTCACCACTTATTTTTCTTCTGAATCTGTTTTTCTTTGGAAGTTAGTAAGCTAGTTATTATTTGCTTCTATAAGTGTGTCCATTTCTCGATGGGAAGTCATCCTTGTGTACGTGTAGATTTTTCAAGGGGGTCTGTGGTATAGAATGTGTAGTAGGCTCTTAGCGGAAGATACTGAAAGAACAAGTAAAAGTCCAGAAGAATGATGGGTGAGAATAAACATATTAGTTTAGGAATTAATATTATGAGCATAATTAGATAGGAATATCATATTTTAGTAAAAATGAAGGTTTTTTCTTGATAGTGCTATATTTGCAAAGCAACATGATATGTGAAAATAAAAGTATATATTTGGGAATTACTAAATTTTGGAAGTGTTTCTTTGAGATTAACTTTTGATAGACCATCAATTCAGAAGAAAATATTGTTGTGCTAGCTTTTCATTACTAATGAACCAGTTATCGATAGACCTGGAATATTCTTGTTCTATCAACATTTAGGACAGGTTGAGAATATACAGACTCTTGATAACTTGGGCAAAATTTCTCTTCTTAACACAATTTCTTATATTCCAGACTAATTTAGATTCACATAGTCTGATTACATGGCTATCTGTTTTCTCCTTCATCCTCTAGTGAGAAGTCTATGTAACGGAAGACAGATAATTCTTGACAATTATGAACTATTTTGTTGTATCAGCATATTTTACCTTTTCCTCTTCCTTTTTCCTGTCATACAACATTAATAACTATCTTATTGCCTCTCATTTCATTCATTCTAGTTGTTCTTCTTTGAAAAACAATAAAATTATATTTAAACATTGTAATAGGCCAGGGCACCCGGACAGCCTTTCTTGCTAACATGAACATAGAAATCTATTAAATGCTGAGAATGACTAATAGCTTTAGAGTAGGATTAAACATGTTATGTTAACGAGTCTCATGTGTTTCTTTGAATCAGAAATGAGAACTTCTACGGCACTGATACAATTCACGTCTCTACGATGAACAAAAATGGGAAGAACAGTTTAGATATTCCTATATTGGTTGAACCTATCAATGATCCTCCATTGATTAATCTCCCTCCTTTTGTTATTATGGATCAAGGGAGTGAAGAAGTATCCATTTTTAGCAGAGACAGGAATAAGTCTGCTGTTTTTGTTGGAGATCCAGATCTACTGCATTATCCTGGTACGTGAGTTTGTTGATGCAGTCAACCCAATGTGGATGTAATCAATGGGTACTACTGTAATAGGAGATATTCCCAGCACTCTTAGGATTGTTAATAGTTTGTAAAATACATGGATAATGAAGGTTGAGAGTCGCACTAATTTTTGCTGTTGAGTTATAGGTAAGAATCAAGGATATCACCTAGGGATTTGCAAGTTATTTAATCGATATAGATAGCTGAACTTTATATTCTAGAAAAAAAAAACCTGCTTTTCTGGTCAAAACATTCTATATCTGGTAGTGTGGTGCTCTGCTGAAAATGGCTTCTATTATGCAAGTCTCACAGAAACCTCTGCCGTTTATAATTGCTGATGCTTTTGCAATATGGGAGAGGGATATGATACTTTTACATCTGAAACATAGTTGCATTCCTCCTTCAAATCTTACAGATTTTGATACTTAAGTTTATTTTCAGGCAATGCGTCTCGTTTCTTGGTTATGTTCTCCGTGGAAGTCAGCTCTGGCTTCCTTTCAACAAAGCTTCCTGCTAACCTCATTAGCACAACTGAATTAAAATTTAAAACCAGCTACCAGTGGCAGCCTCTTCAGACATTTGTAACCATCTCAGAACATTTTATGGTCAAAGCCAAAGGCATTAGATTTCGGGGTACACTAGAAGACTGCAACAGTGTCTTGGAGCAATTGCTATATCATGTGTGTTCTAGAGATTCTAAGCTACTGTTATCATTTTCGGCTGGTTCTTTCCCTTATATATTCCTTTGCTATATTGTTGATGTATTGTTTCCTGATAATATGGTAGTATCGTTTATCTAGTCTGCAATAAGTGCATCAAGAACAAAGAATCTAATCAGATCTTATGCTTACTATCTGTTTCATAAGACAGGAGGTAATCAATACAAGGTGGAGAGTATTAAGATTAGTTCTGATAATGATTCCATTACCCTCTGAGATCACTTTTGGTTTCCTGCGGCACTCTTTCAAATGTAGCCACATATGCTGTTCCTGGAACCTCCCCTCCAAACTAGTCTAATGAACTAAAGAACCAAAATAAAAATCAAGAAACAGAATTGGAAGATGTGATAAACAATAATAATAAGCGATATGGTTTTCTTTCACTTCACACTCATCTTTCATATTTTTCTGTTGGTTTTCCAGTTCATTCGTTTTTGTCTTCCACTATGCCAATGAACTACCGAGAATCAGCAGGTTAGCTAATGGTATATGTACCACTACTTGAGAAGTGGCATAGGGAATGTCAAAGGCAGTGTCACGAGACATCATGAGTGATCTAAGATAGTCAGTTATGGTTTTCTGCAATGCACCACCCTTTATAAGCACATTTTTCCCTTTTCTCCTTTTCTAGGACTTCTTTTATGGCTAATTAAGGACTTTGTGAACAATAATAGGGGCTTAGATGAATATTTGTATTTATATTGTATGACATATACTGAAAATCCTTGGAGATATAAAGAGTTATATTTGCAAATGGATTTGTTATCACTTCTACATTGTACTGGAGAATTGCAGACTCATTCTTTGTCATATCTGTTGCTATCTATCATGTTCCCTTTTCATGTTCCGATCTGCATAACTACATGAGTTGCTTTGCAGGGTGATGAACATCGTGCTAGTCTTATTGTGACGGTGAATGATATGGGGAACTATGGGTGCTACCCAGGCTGCACTGATTTGATGTCAATGCCTCATTTTGTTGAGGTCTCAGTTAGTCTCATGAGAGAAAAACCTCTGAGTTCATTATTTGCACATGGTAAGTTATGCATCAGAATGGTGCAACATTTGTCATTATGAAACTTTTCCTTTGCATTTTTTTTCCTGAACTTTGTGGTGCATGCCTACCACAGGTGCCCACTTTTAAAATTCTTACCTTACCTAATGCCAAACTCCATTTTCACCCGCCAAATACTTCAGCTTTTTGGTTCCAAATGTGTTGCTTTTGGTAAAGCCATAACTGAAAATGGTGCTTTCTTCTACCTCCCACAGATCTCAGGTAAGATTTTGAAATGTTAAAATACGCAGTTAGAGGTCTCTGATGAGACTGTCAAAGAAATTGTTTTTTCATATATTTTTATTGGTTCATACAAAATGCAATTCATGGAAAGGGAGATGCATGGTGACTTTTTGAAGTTGCATTAATTCTATGAGAAATAGTCTAAATTTCTAACAAATTATGCAATGTTCTCAACTTTTTATCTAAAATTTCATTTGGGATAAGTGAAGCATTGACAAACTTATTAATTTATTATGGTATTAATTATAAGGATGATAATAATAAGTGCATCTGATTTGCAGTTTTTGGATCAGCAATTATTGTTGAATTCATTCTGGTGCTTTCTTTTGGTGTGATACTTCTATTCTTCATTTGCAAATGTGCATTTGTTCTCATTAATGAGAAAAGGAGGCAGGCATCCCAAGATTTTGAGCTCTCCAATGTCCAGAATTCCCAAGAAGGAACAGTAAGTATGCGATTAAATCAAGAACTGTTCTCCACAAGCCAGCATTTTATATTTTCCTTGCATCCACGGTTGATGTTTTTCCTCAATGTGACACATCTATTATTCTTTTGTTGCATACTCTACTTGATTGGTAGTAATCGAATAAGATCTTGTATAATATGTTTTTTTTTTTTGTGTGTACTGTACAGTTAACCAAGGATTTATCTGATAAGATGACTCGAGTCAGAGAATGCTGTTCAAATTTCTTCATGTCTAATCTCCAGCTCTCCAAATTCCATCTGCTGTAAGTTTATAATAATAAAATGGCTCGAGTTTGTCTTTTTTTGGAAAGCTGGAATCAAAAGTCTTTTTTTACTATAGAAAGATGCACCATTTTGTAAGCTTTTAGAAAGTTTGGAATCTTGTGATTCGTAAACAAGTTCAACACTGTACGGACTGACTAAAGCTGAGGGTTGTGATGGTGTGAATGGAAGCTTATGAAGATTAAGATTATTTAATTGTGGTAAGGAGGATGATAAGAGGATACAATACATACCGTGTTAAGTGTTTTTGAGAATGAGCATACTGTGTTAAATCTGTAAAATGTACTACCAGAAGAGAGTTGTTTCTCAGAAAAAGCAAACTAGTTAGTTGCAATTCAGCACTTTAACTCAAGAGATTGCAGGTTCTCTCTTAACGAACCAGCACCATAGGTCGTAGAAAGAAAACTTCAGATTTTATATTGCAGCGTTCCATAACTAGATCCATAAATATGCAGAAAGTCTTATTCAACTGTATTATCTTGCACTAAAAATGAAGTCGTTGGTCTTATGCGGTTCGGTTCTACATGGTGAAAACATAAACTACATATTTCAGGTCATGCCTACAGCTTGGAATTGGAGGATTTCCTAAAGCCACCAACACTTCTTCAAGTGATCAGCTTGAAATGACTTCTCCTTCTGGGCTAAGTGCTGCAGCTTCTGCAAAAGATGAGCAACTGGAAGAGCCTCCCTCAAGTTTATTAAGATGATCAACTTCTTTTTCATAGTCTGCTTGTGGACATTGTACCTATTATATGGTGCACTAGATTATTATTTCCTATAGCCAGCACTTGTCAATACTAATGTTGCAGGAAGTGAAGCTAGTTATTTGTATAGTCCGTTGGGGTGGGCATAGTTCGGGTCAACCCAAAATCCAAACCGAAATCCGAACTTTTTGGATATTTGGTTTGGATTTTATTTTTAAATTATGGATTTCGGATTGGATATAAACTCTAGTTGTACAGTTTTTTGAATATCCAATTTTTTTATGTCTTATATTCAGCTTTACCCATATTATATTTGTCCAATGCTAATAAGGTCCAATAGATTAGTACCATATAACTTTACCTATTATAGTACTCCGTCCAATATGGAATTATGCGGCATGGGCAGCAGGGTAGCCTTAATTATTAATAGGAAGATTACAACTCCGAGACACCGAACAAATTCCCTAGGACTGCTATAACTGTTGACGGTAGAAAGTTCTGCATTTTAAGAAGCAGAAGCAAACAATTAGGTGAATTGAGGTTGTTAATTGTTATGGTTTGTTTTACAGAGGCTCAGAAGTCAAAACCAAAAGTTCACAATATCCAAACTAAGTAAAAAATATATATATCTTATCAAATCTGAGTTTATTTGAATTGGATTTGGATTGTAATTTCTTCAATCTGAAAACTGAAATTTTTATATCCAATCCAAATTTTTTTTTACTGAAACAATTGTTCGAATTTCTTATGATATGCAACTGAAGTAGTTTTTGCTAATGATTTTTAAAAAACGAGATTTTTAAAAAACGAGAGGGAGGGGGAGGGGAGAAAGCTCAAATATGTCATCGAACTTTGATCATTTATGTTATGGTGGGTTCAATCAAGTAATTGTTGTTACAGAAAGGGTCATTCGTGCTATTATTTTTTAATAGATAACTTTGATGGTTTTGCAAAACCATTCTTTCCACGACCTCGTATCTTATTAGAGGTCCATGTCACGTAAATTAGACTGGTCAAAAAATTTTCAAATGGGAGGGGTGTATTTAAGCTTTAGTTCGTCAAGTATAGAGGTGTTTTTAAGCACAAAACCAATCTAAGTTCAGAGATGTTTTTAATATTTGGATATATATATATGGATACGCGTGTCTTCGCTCTCGCCGGAGAAAGATCGGAAAACTAAAAAGTACTCAGAACGATCGCCGGTGGATGGATTCAACTCAGGCCGCCACAATTTTACATCACCGGTGACTAGAATTGTAAAGATGACGAAAGGAACAGGGAAGAAGAAGATTGACATTAGAAGGATCGCCAGTGATTCATCAAGAAAAGTCACATTCTCGAAAAGACGCACTGGTCTTTTCAAGAAAGCTCAAGAACTCGAAACCAATCCGGCGCTCGAGTTGCTCTATTAGTCTTCTCGCCGTCCGGCCGACTCTACACTGCCGGCGATGTTTCCCTCTTCGAGAATAATGGGCTTTCTTCAAAACCCCATCTTCCTACTGAAATTGCTTCGAATTCATACGTAAAACCAAGTACTCTGCGATTGAAAAATCTCAATGTTGAAGGATGTTGTGAAATTTTCTCGCCCGCCGGCGTATTTTATAGTGCCAGCGAGATTCCCATCGTCGAAGACAACTTGAAGAATAATGGGTTTTCTTCAATTTCCGATCTTTCTACTGATTTTAGTTCGAATTTCTATGAAGATTGGAGTACTCTGGCTGAATAATTTCGATGATGAGGATGTAGTGAAATTTTCTCGCCGCCCGGCGGCTTCTACAGTTCTGGTGAGTTTCCCATTGTTGTCGATGACTTGAAGAATAATGGGTTTTCTTCAAATTCCGATCTTTCTACTGAAATTTCATCGAATTCATATGCAAAACCAAGTACTCTGCATCTGAAAAATTTCAATGTTGAAGGATGTAGTGAAATTTTCTCGCCGGACGGTAGATTTTACAGTTCCAACGAGTTTCCCATTGTCAACGACAACTTGAAGAATAATGGGTTTTCTTCAAATTCCGATCTTTCTACTGATTTTGGGTCAAATTTGAATGAAGATTAGAGTAATCTGTGGATGGAAAACTTTAATGTTGAAGAATGTAGCAGTGTTGAAGAACTTGTGTTATTGAAGGAGAAATTAGAAGAAAACAGAGATGAACTTATTTTGAAGATGGAGGCTGAGTTTATTGAGTCATTACTTGTTTAATTTTGATATGAAGTTTAATTAGATTACTAGTGTATGCGTCGTGACTTTCCAACAAAGTCATCAGTTACTCAGAAAATATAAACTTACAAAATCAAAAAATTATATAGAATACAAAATAAAGAGAAATCATAAACATAGTTACAAAATAAAATAAAATAATGCAATATTATTCCTACAATCTTAATCATTAAAACATATAAAATGAATACACAATCTTTCTCACTCTTGTCGACATTCATTTCCACAAGACAACTACCATTCAATAGCCTTTATTTTATTCTCCAAATCAAGTTAAAGAATGAATAAAATAAGTATCGAAAATAGAATAATTTAATGTGACCATTTTTCTAAAGTCTTACAATGCTTCTATTTATAGGACTATAATATGAATAACAAAATTGTTCTACAAGCTACAATCACCTTTCAATAGCATTCATCTTATTCTTTCAAATTAAACCAAAGCATCAACATAATAGACACTGAAAACATGACAACTCAAAATGCTAATGTACTCATTTCAACAAAGTCTTACAATATCTCTATTTATAGAATTACAATATATTTTATATCAAATAATATAATGAATATGACTATTAATTATTTTAGAGGTTATAATAATAAAAAATCATGAGAGTAATGAAAATAAAGTTTACATCAAAGAAAATTAAAAAATGACTTTTTAACAACTTTTTTTTTGAACCTCAGGATAACCCGCAACCGCTACAACCTCTGCCACTGCCTCTTCCCTTCGGGTGAACACTTTGGCTACAACCTCTGCCCTTCGGGTGAGCACTTTATGCGCACTGGATAAACGCCCACTGTGTAATAGCCTACAAACCACACAGGAGATGTAAACCGCACTAGGCAAGCGTTATGCAACAGACTCGACTCATAATTAAGGCATTGAGGGGGGATTGATCCCGGGTCATCCGTGTGGATAACCACCCTCCAAACCAACCGAGTCATCCCGAAGACACTTTTTAACAATTTGACACTAAGCTTTTGATATAAAACTTGCATTACTTGAAACTTTTGTCAAGTTCTTACAATAAAATCCAAGCAATAAAAAATATGACTTACATGTAATAATAATAAAAAAAATTATACCTTTCCGTTAATAATTTTGCAGGAGCCTATTTAGATTTTCCTCACTAATTTGCTAGATTAAAATTCGATCTGTTTATCAAATATCATGGAGAAAATAATTTTTTCCTACTTGAGAAAAAAAAACATGCAATAAAATATTCAAATATCATATAAGTAGAAAATTTAAAAGCAATATATAAGCTATAAAATACTATTTTATAAAGTTATAAAAAAAAGACTGCGATTCTTGGTGAAATAGATGAGAATGCTTAATCTAATTAATCCCTAGCTTTACTATACATATAAATTTGATCATTTCGTTTGTAACAAAATTTTCTAATGCCTCTATTTATAGGACATAATATGGAATACCAAAATATATCATGTGTATGATTATTTATATGAGTTAGGAGTTATGCTCATCAAAACTCATGGGAGTAATGAAAATAAAGACAATTAAGTTTTTATATTAAATAATATAAATAAATAAAGTAATAATTGATACATTCATTTTTGTACAGTAATAATAAAAAATAGAAAAATTGTCTAAAAAGGAGAAAATGATAAATAAAATCCTTGGCCAAAAAGAGGTGTCACACCACTTTTCTTTTATCTAGCTTTATATTATACTACATCTGTTCACTTTTAATTGTCATGATTTCCTTTTTTTAGAGTCAAACTATAAGAACTTTGACCAACATTTTACGATGTATTTTTCATCATATTGATAGGCAAGAAATTGCAATTTATAGTACTTTTCGTATAGTTTTTGAATATCTAAATATTTTGTTTAAAATATTGAATTAATGTAATCTAATTTAACTTTGAAAATTAGTCAATTTAAGTGGACGAAGATAGTATTTAGATTCATTGATTACATTCTTTTTAAAAGATTCATTCGATATATACATATGAACCAAAAGTTTTACCCTAATTATCCTTTGTTTGAATGTTAAATGCTAAACATGAACAAGTACTAAAAATTTAATATTAAGGCAGAGAAATATATATATTTACAATTTTATATCAAGAGATTCTTTTTTGAGATGTTTATCTGCAAAAACATTAAAATGGAAGATCATTTCTATAATTAACCAGTAAAATTTGTTGAGGCTATTCACATTACTTCAGAGTTAGTTATAGTCGGTTATGTGTTATGTATCAGTTAGATAGCTAGATATTTTATCTTATTGTTTCCAGCTGTGAAAAGTGGCAGAATTCAAGTTAGTTAGGATAGATATTTTTCTTTTCCTCTTGTATAAATAGATGATTTGTGTAGCTACTTTAGCAGAAGTCACGATGAGATTCTAATAGAGTTTTCCACTTTTCCTCTCTCTGTGTTGAAGAATTCTCCATTAATGAAGTTCGTCAAGCTTTTCTTCTAGCTGAAGTGAGCTGAAATTAACATGGTATCAGAGCAATAGAAGGTCTCTTCTCATCCGAATCTCAGTTTGATTCGTTTTTCTTCTCTCATCTCGCATTATTCAATTTCAATTTCTCTCTGATTCGACACATTTTTTAATCAAATCTCTCTCTACTCTGAGCAATTCGTTTCCTATCACTTGACCTACTCTCGTCATGGTTGAGATTGTTAATCAAACCACTGGTTCATCTACTTCATCTTCCCCAACCTTCAATGTTAGCAGTCATTTGTACATCCATCCATCTGAAAGTGCTGGTACAGTACTAGTTCATGTTCCATTCGATGGAGTTGGATTTCGCTCATGGAAGAGGGGTGTTTTACGTTCACTCGTCGTAAAGAACACATTGGGATTCATCAATGGGAAATGTAAGAAACCGCTCAAACCGCTGTTGATTGTCACCGGTGGGAACGATGTGATGCCATGGTGACATCGTGGATTTTTATTTCTCTCAGCAAGGACATTGCGGATAGTGTTGAATACGTGTTTGATTCGTTGGAATTGTGGAGCGAGCTGCAGGATCGATATGACCAAACTAATGGGGCTAAGCTGTATCAGATTCGAAAAAGAGATTAACGACCTTGGCCAGGGTAATCTTGACATCACCTCCTACTATACCAGGATGAAGAAGTTTTGGGAAGAACTCAGCACCCTGTGTGTGAAGAGTAATTGCAGTTGCATTTGTACTTGTGGTGCCAGGGACACCATGCATAAGGCTGAACAGGATAGGCGTCTTATTCAATTTCTCATGGGCCTGAACGAAGTCTATACCATCATTCGAGGAAGAATACTCATGATGAACCCTTTACCATCTATGGGACAAGCGTTTGCTCTTCTTGTCCAGGAAGAAAAACAACGAGAATTCAAGTCAAACAATTAAGTTTTTACATAATCTTCTTATCTAAATGTCTTTTCCTCAGGTGCATCTTCATCATTATGGGGCTTTTCACGAAACCCTGGTAGTTCATCAAATGTTTGAAGTTTCCAGACAAATTATGCTAATACTGGCACTAGAGCAAGGCCCTTCTGTAATTACTGCTAGAGATTGGGACACACAAAGGACAAATGCTATATAAACTTCATGGTTATCCAAATAGATGAGGTCTCAATAATCAATCCTACAACAATCATACACAGAGAAATCAGCAAAACAACTTCAATCCCAACTTACAGCACAAAGGGTACAAAGGAAAGGGAATTGCAGCCAATGTTCATAGAGATATTCATGCATCCTGCTCAAATGAGAGAAGTGAAGTTAACACTCAGAGTGGATCCACCAGCACATTATCCAAGGAGCAGTATAATCATCTAGTTAGCATGTTACAACAGTTCCAAGGTGGAAATATGCAGGATAGCTCTGCTGCTGACTCAACCAATGGAGTTATCAACTCTGCAGGTATCATGTTTGTAACTCTTCTGTAGATTTTGATAAACTATCTTGTGGATGTTTCAAAACAAAAACTCACTCATGGATCCTAGACTCAGGGGCTACACATCATATCACATTTGACAGAAACCATTTAACCAACCTCATCACAATACCATACCCCATACTTGTTAGGTTACCTAATGATTTTAGTGTTAAGGTAACTCAAATTGGAGAGGTGAAATTGGCTCCTAAGATCACATTGACCAATGTTCTTTTCATGCCTACTTTCAAGTATAATCTAATCTCCATTAGCTCTTTCACTTCACAACTCAAATGCACTTTATCTTTTACTAACTCATGCTGTCTACTACAAGCCCCTTCACAGAAGAGGCCTCTAGTGATTGGTACAGTGCATGATGGACTCTATTTCCTCTGCTCACAATGATTATAGAATAACACTTCCATTAATCAACAATGTTGTTTTTTTCCTTCTTCTTCTTCTTCTCATGTTTTCAATGTAAACAAAGTACACTGTCAGTGTCATTCTCATTCATGTTCCCTCCATTCTGATGTAAAAGAATTTTCACTTGTTGTTTCTAAGGAGAATCCTCTTACTCTTGGTTCTCATTTTAGTCCTAATGAAAAAGATATTTTTGTTGCCAATAGAACTAATGTTTATGTTCATACTTCCCTTGTATCTCATGATAATACTGCAGACTTGTTATGGCATTATAGACTTGGTTATGTACCTTTTGTGAAAATGAGAGGGCTAACCTCAATACCTGTACAATTTTCAACCAAACAACCTTTCTTTTGCCCAATATGCCTCATGGCCAGACAATCCAGGCTTTCCTTCCCTACCAGAACCACCATTTCATCCAAATGATTTGACCTTGTACACATAGACCTATGGGGACCATATCATACCAAAACATACCATCATTTTAGCTATTTTCTTACACTTGTAGATGACCACAGTAGAGCAACATGGACATATCTGCTAAGCAGTAAAAGCAATGCTTTATGTATAGTCCAATCTTTCATATCCATGGTTGAGAATCAGTTTAGTACCACAGTAAAAACTATTAGGTCAGACAATGGACTGGAATACTCCAACAATGCAGCCAATTCCTTCTTCCAATTCAAAGGTATTATTCATAAAAGATATTGCCCACATACACCACAACAAAATGGTATTGTGGAAAGGAAGCACAAATACCTACTTGAAATAGCTAGAGCCTTACTATTCCAATCCAAATTACCCATACAATACTGGGGTGAGTGTATCCTGACAACTACTTACATAATTAATAGACTGCCCTCACATGCCTTACATAACAAATGTCTAGTTGAAGTGTTGTTCAAACAACCTTCTTACTCTCATATGAGAAGTTTTGGTTGCTTATGCTACCCAACCATACCTAAAATTCACATAATCAAATTTGACCCTAAGGCCAATCCTCATGTATTCATAGGCTATCCTCTCAACACAAAAGGGCACACGGTACTGACCCTAGCTATCAGAAAAATTCAAGTGTCTAGAGATGTAGTATTTCACGAGACAATTTTCCCTTTTCTATTGGCAAAAGATGTTACAACATTTCTTGCTACTCCTTTTTACTATTCTTGCCTCCCTTCTTTTTCTTCTTTATATCCTGATCCTGTCTCACCTTATGCTGCCTCCAAAACTACCCTTCCTGAGGAACAATGTGATCAAAGGGCCAATGTGATGCCACACCAATTTGAGCCACCTGACATCTTCAATACCATACCTCATCATGCCTCATCCACATCACCTCTTGCAACACCTCCACCTGCACATACTGAAATACCTACACATCTAGTTGTAGTTCCACCAGTGCCTAGGAAGTCAACTAGAGAACAGAAACCACCATCCTACTTACAGGACTACATTTATCATATCCCTAAGCCCACTTCACTTTCTCTTTGTACCTCCTTCTCCCACAACAACCATATTACCCCTGAAGATTTGATTCCATCTAGTCAAGCTTTTGTAATGAATATTTCTCATGATTGTGAACCTTCATCTTACGAAGAGGAAACTATGAATCCTGCATGGCAGACTGCTATGACACAAGAATTTCATGCTTTACATGAGAACCATATCTGGGATCTGGTTCCCTTGCCACCTGATAAGAAATCCATTGGTTGTAAGTGGGTATATAAAATCAAACACAAGGCAGATGGGACTGTTGAGAGGTTGAAAACAAGGCTAGTTGTGAAAGGATACACACAACATGCATGTGTTGACTATAATGAGACTTTTTTCCCAGTTGTTAAAATGACCATTGTTAGAGCCTACTTGCTACTGCAGCAAAAAAATGTTGGGATATTTTCCAGTTAGATGTGAACAATGCATTCCTTCATGGGGAATTACATGAAGAGATCTATATGGATGTACCACAGGGATTGGACACTAGAAGATCTGGGCTTGTATGCAAGTTATATAAGTCCTTGTATGGACTTAAACATGCCAACAGACAATGGTATGCAAGATTAACTGATGCACTCAACTCTAGAGGTTACACACACTCCATGAATGATTATTCTCTATTCTACAGAAAGTCAGGATCCTTTATTGTTTTTGTAGCTGTTTATGTGGATGATGTTTTACTCACTGGTACAGACCTAGTTGAGATAAATGCCTTGAAGGCTTTCCTGCATCACACCTTCAAGATAAAAGATTTGGGGAAGTTACATTATTTTCTTGGTTTAGAGGTATTATACAAACAAGATGGCATCCTCATTTCTCAAAGGAAATTTGCCCTTGACTAGCTCAAGGAATACAATTGTAGTCAATTCACATCATTCTCCTCACCTCTTGATCCCTTAATCAAACTTCGAGCTGAAGAATGTTCACTACTCTCAGATCCTGCCTACTACAGGAAGCTCATTGGCAAGCTGAATTTCCTCACCAACACCAGGCTTGACATTGCCTATGAAGTTCAACACTTAAGCTAATTCATGCATGCACCAAGAGAACCTCATCTACAGGCAGCATTCCACATGTTAAGATATTTAAAACAGGATCCCACCCTGGGGATCTTCATGTCCAACTCGGATGATTACACTGTTAGATCCTTTTGTGATTCAGACTGGGCTTCCTGTCCTGATTCTAGGAAATCTGTCACTGGTTATGTTGTCCTGCTTGGTGACAGTCCTATGAGCTGGAAATCCAAGAAGCAAGAAACCATCTCCCTTTCTTCAGTTGAGGCAGAATATAGGTCCCTTAGGAAGGTGGTTGGTGAATTGGTTTGGTTGCAGAGATTGTTTGTTGAGTTTACAGTTCCCATTACTGGTCCCGTCCATGTGTTTTGTGATAGTCAGTCTGCTTTACACATTGCCAGAAATCCTGTCTTCCATGAGCATACGAAACATATCGAGATAGATTGTCATTTTGTTAGAACCAAGCTTCAAGAAGGACTGATCACCTTACACCATGTTGGCACTAATCATCAGTTGGCTGACATCCTCACCAAAGCACTCACTGGAGTTAAACATTCCACTGTACTGTCCAAGTTGGCAGTGATTACATCCCCTCCAACTTGAGGGGGAGGGGGGGTGTTGAGACTATTTACTTCAGAGTTAGTTATAGTCGGTTATGTGTTATGTATCAGTTAGATAGCTAGATATTTTATCTTATTGTTTTCAGCTGTGAAAAGTGGCAAAATTCAAGTTAGTTAGGATAGATATTTTTCTTTTCCTCTTGTATAAATAGATGACTTGTGTAACTACTTTAGCAGAAGTCACGATAATGAGATTCTAATACAGTTTTCCACTTTTCCTCTCTCCGTGTTGAAGAATTCTCCATTAATGGAGTTCATCAAGCTTTGCTTCTAGCTGAAGTGAGCTGAAATTAACAAAATCATCATATCTACACCTTTGATTTATTACTCAACAATTCCATCCAAAACCTCCTACAAAAGCAGTACATCATTTGCCTACACATGACGATGAAGAAATTGTGATATATAATAGGTGTTGAATTTTAGCATAGCATTATAAATTTTTGGAAGTAACTAAAAATAAACTATGGAAATTAATTAATTCTTTTGAAAAATATGTTTATAAAATTAATCAAACAAAGGTGTAAATTTAAAAATTCAACCGCATATATCCTTTAGCTAGTACAACTTTCAAACCCACGGGTAAACTTTTTGTATGAGTATTTGGTACATGTATCTGCCCGTAAGTGGCGTAGCCACAGTCACCTTAGGGAATTGGACACCCTTCGTCGAAAAATTACGTTGTATATATATGTCATAATATTTTATATTTATAATAAATATTTAAAAAGAATTATTACCAAAAAAGATCAAAAAAAGAAAGTACGATTTATTTTATTTTATTGTAATGAAGCCAAAAGTGTGTAAAATTATACCTTATATTTTTTTTTTGTTTTCTGAATTTCAGAATATCAGTTTGAAAAAATAAATAGCACTTGTGCTTAACTAGTCGTACCTCAAGCTTTAAGGAGAGTTCCCAGGAAACCAAATTTTGGGAAAGAAGAAGAAGCAGCAGCAAAGCAAAGGAGAATTTCTCTTCATCTACTACACATTGTTGGTCTCCATTTCCATTTCTTTCAGACTTTTCATACACATATATATACTACTATGTATGCGAAAATTCAAACATTCACCATTGCCCGAAACCTAGTGTGCAGTAGCGGTAGAGCAATCGCTAAATCATTTTCATCAAGGAACATGGCCACCGCGACGGCAGAACATCAGAATCTTATCAGCGTCGGAAGTAAAATCATCGCCGTCGGTCGTAACTACGCCGCTCACGCCAAAGAACTCGGCAACGCCGTGCCTAAGGTTATTCTCCTTCTCTTTCGCTATCTCTGTCAACTCTTATATCTGATTGATGCTTTGTTTAAACAGGATTTTTTAGTGTGCTCGAATTTTAGGCGTTATTTGTGATTTAACTACCTTAGGAGGCAGTGATTTTATGAATCTGAGTTTATTTGATGAACTGATCTGTCACTGATGATTTAAGGTGGTATTCCATGTTCTTAATAAGTGTAATTGTTTATTTAACTTTGAAGGAGCCAGTGTTGTTCATGTAACCGATGTTGTATTTATTGAACTGATCTGTGATTGATGCTTTTGAGGAAGCTGATTGAGCATAATTGATCAGCACTCGGGGTGTTTTTGTGTAGTTATGATTTAGGAAGGAGCTGGTGTTGCCCTAAACTTGAAGAAGTGATCTATGAATTATTTTTAGCTTCTGAAAGATATAGTTTTCTCTATGAAACCAATAGTGTGATATTTAGAGTACTGATCTGTGATTGATGCTTTTCTTGAAGTTGATTGAGCATGATTATTGTACTAGGTGTATTTATGTGTAATTGTGATTTAATGTTTGAAGGAGCCAGTGTTGTTTATGAAGCCCACATCGTCGTATTTAGAGAATGGAGGGACAATAGAAGTTCCTCATCCATTGGAATCACTGGATCACGAGGTGGAGTTGGCAGTTGTCATCAGCAAAAGAGCTAGGGATGTACCTGAAGCCACTGCTATGGAGTATGTTGGAGGTATTATATTAGCATTTGATGTAGCATACTGTACATTTTTCAAATTTGGCAAACCTTGTTTGCTCGATTTTGTATTTTGATTCTTAAAGTTGATCACTTGAGCTGAATTTGACTTTATTTTGAAAGTTTAGCTCTCTAATTTTGTTTGATATAATGCATATGTGATTGTTATTGTAGCTGATAAAAAGAAGAGAGTGCCTCAATAGTTTGTTGACTTGTGCAATTTTTGACATCCAATGCCATTTGTTAGGTTACAATATGATGTTGATCTTCTATCATGATTTTTAATTTTTCCATTCAATTGTGTGTACTCTCTAAGCTACTAAAGCATCACATATTAGAGAAAGTTACTGCTGGGAGCTTTCTTTTGACTTGCGTCTTAATTGATAAAGCAGAGAATTAAAAATTAGAGTGCTCATGCCTCATAGGAGATACTTGCTTCTGCCACTGAAAATGACTTTTACTTTTTCTGATGCTAAGTTTTTGTTTCAGGGGTGTACTGGATTGCTGTTACTGAATGGTGTGTTTTTCTTTTCTTGATGATTTATCAGCATAAACTCTTTACCAATCCTGAAGATAAAAGAAATCTTTAGAGATGTTAACTTGCTTCTTTGGTTGGAGATCTTTGACAAGCTACATTAAATCTTGCCCTTTAACTAGTGCTCAGATAATATGTTGTGCGCCCGACCTATCAATTGCATGACTCAATGTAGCTTTTGCACTATTCACTGGTTTAAGGTTATAAATAGAAGATATTTGAGCAGTGAACCTTACCACACAGTAAGCACTACTGATATTGGGTGTATAGAGGTTCTAATTACCCTGAAAATCTAAAGAAAAAGAGGGGGTAAAAGAAATAAATAATTCCTCTTCTTTGTGGTAATCTCCAGACTCCATTTGATCTCTTATCACCTATTGGTTAAATTCCACAGTGAACCAGTTAAAACCTCTATCATAAACCTACAAATGTCGATGTAATAATGTAAAAGCACACTACAGTCAACCTCCTCTTTTAACCCTTGTTTAATCACATCAGTTCCTACCACCTCCTTGTCATTATTCTTTCATCAATCTCCTAGTTATTTTTAAGCTGAAGACCCAAAAGGCTGTTGTGTGGAGTTGAGTGAAAAAGCTGTTCTTTCTTCTCTGGTGTTCTATTCTGCATACTTTGTCCCACACTCTTAAATTAGAGTATATAGTCTGGAGCTTGGATTTGTTAGAAAGAATTTCTAGTGTTATCAAGGATGGAGTTGCTGAAATTGAGATCTGGAAAGGGAAGGAAGTGCAGAAGTCACAATTGAGTAGTGAATTTAACTTTGTGAAGTAAATATCTAATGTCCGTTACTTGCACTATAGATCACTAAGATTTCAGAGGTAACTTGAATAAGTATTCTTAATTCAGAAAGAGAACAGCTGAACAGGTATAATGTGTAAAATTGAAGTTATTCAACAACTTCAGTAGCATAGGAAGTTTCAGGTATAATGATGTAGAGACAATTGTATAACTCTTCACAAGTTTTTATATTAGTAATGCTTACCAATTAGTATGCAAGTGTCTTGTAATCACTATTACAAGTATATGTTTTCATATGACATGCAATAGTTGTCCAGGTGGCAAAGGCAGTGAAATGCAATCAAGCTTATAACAGGAAAACATGAAGTTTCACATTAATGAAGCAAGATAGCATGACGTGTCAAGCTAATAGTGATACAAAAATAGCATGAGGTGTCAAGTTAATGTTACACCCGTAAACTTAAGCTTTCATTTAGAATAAATATAGGCATTCAAAAACCATATGTAGCTAAATTGCCTTTTAGTTTAAGTAATATTGTTCTCTAGCAGACCCATGTTGAAGCAAGCGAAGAAATTATATTGCTCAAAATAGTTATAAGTAATGGTACTTAGCCGTGCCATTTTCTCTATCTGAAGACGTGTTTTGAAACTTTTGGTATAAAGTTGCATTTTGGTTGTGTCAGATTTGGCACTAAATTTGAGTCATTTGTTTGCCCGAATAATCGGAACTTCTTCCATGCGAAGAACTGATAAGAAGAGATCAATAGATTTAGCGGTTAGGACCCCACAGTGGATGCCAAACAGTTGAAAAATTTTCTATGGTTAATTGGTGAAGGATTACCAATAGCATAAATGTGAATATAAATCGTAAAGTAAATGCAATAAATGTAAAGAGACAAAAATATACAACTAAAATGGAGAGGAGTAGAGATCTTATTGATCATGTATTATTATTATTATTTTTTTTTATTTTTTTTTTGATGACTGTGTATTGATCATGTATTATTGAGATACAACGAGTGTTATATCAAAAGAAAAATGTAATAGTAGTCGAGATTATGTATCCGCCTTTGTTGTTGGAGAGTTGGGGGGGGGTGGGGCTCCCTATAATTGGCTGTAATATTCTCCAAGTGTATGCGAGGAGATGTCGTATGTTGGAATGCCTTTGCAGTGAGCTGAGAGCTTTTGTATATAGTGGTCTAAGAGTTCAACTAGCTACTACTTTGGTTGGTGGTAGTTGAGTAAAAAATGGAGTCCTATCTTAGAAGTGGGAAAGTAGCTCCTTTATTTATGCAATAGTTGCTAAGCCATGTCTTAGAGAATGAGAGAGTAGGTCTTTACCTAGTGATCAGACAGTTACTTTTCTTTATTTCATCTTAAATGATCGTATTGCCCATCCAAGTATGATCATGTATAGAAGATTGTATCACCCGTTACAAGAACGATTGTATGGCCTGTCCAGGGACGAGCGTATAGTCTGTACAGGGACAACTGATTGACCCGTCCAGGGGACAAGCGCATTGCCCATTTAAGGAATTACGTGTCTAAGTGACATTGTGGGAAATTTAGGAACTATTGCTCAACCATGGTATCGCTAATACAAGAAATTAGATACCAGCGTCGAGTCATTAAGCAGGGTAAGGTCGTTAGGGGCTGCCCAAGTATGCCCATGGCAGGCACGTGCTATTTTTGAATACTATAATGACAGGCTACAATAAATGATTTTTGAGGCTCAAGTTGCACGAAATAGATTATTGGGCAGCAAGGCTTTGATTGAAATAGATTAGAAGTAATTAATCTGGATTCAATTTTGTTTGCTTGCTTATTTCCTGTTTCTGTTTTGTTGGAGAATTTTCACATTCCACCCCATGCCACAGAATGTTGCAGAGCATTGGCTGCTTTTGAGAGTTTTTTTTGTCTCTATTTGAGCACAAAATCAAGTTGAGGCTTGCCAAGACATTTGCGATCGTTGCGAACATCAGCCAAGCTGTGTGGGTAGCACAGCCACTTCTTGGGCAATAGATTTAAGACCTCACTTAATTCCACCTGAACAATTTTGGGTTGCTGGTCCTTGGCTTAGGTAAATACTGGGTGTCTATCTGGCCAAGGTTCACTTGTCTGCTTTCAATTTTAATCTACTTTTTTTGCTGGAAATAAGTTCATTTAGAGTTATTCAAGTAGCTTATTAAGCTATGTCGATCGATTTTGTGGGATACCCTTTTTGTTTTAAAAATTGGAAGCAGTGCAACAACAAAACAAGGTTAATTTATTTGGGGATTGTTTTTCCTTCTTACTGTGTCTCATTTCTTTAGACAATATTCATCCATTCACTTTTCTTCTGAGCCTGCATTAGATTGTTTGTCCCAATAAATATGTGGACTATAATCAGGTGGTTGAACATTCTGTGTTTCAGGCTATGCACTTGGTTTGGATATGACTGCAAGGGAGATCCAAGCTACCGCAAAGGTTTGAATTCCTTTACATCATATATTTTGAATAACCATGTCAATTTGTGTTATTTATTTCTGTTCTTCAATTATTACTGTTTGACCTTCATTGTCATTCTCAAGGATGACGATACCAACTTTTACCAATTCAAACTGACAGTCTGCAGGCCTTCCATGGACTGTTGCTAAGGGTCAAGACACATTCACTCCTATCAGCTCAGTTGTAAGAAGTTTTGGCGATGTCATCTGTTGGTTATCATTTTCTCTTTGGTTTTTCCCCTAAAGTTAGACGGTGTAATATATCATTTTTGAGATTATTTGATGGTCATCTTTCCCTTTTTTTTTCTTGCAGTTACCACAGTCAATGGTGCCAGATCCCCATGACATAGAATTGTGGCTAAAGGTGATAATTTTATCTTGTTGCCTGCTTGATGGTGGTCTTCACAATTGCAGCTAATCATGATCTGCTACTCTGCAGGTTGATGGAGAACTTCGGCAAAAAGGCTCAACAAGAGATATGATATTTAAGATCCCATATTTGATTAGCCACATAAGTTCTATCATGACTCTTCTCCAGGGAGATGTTATTTTAACTGGTAAGATGATTCATGTTACTTCTTTGTTCAAGTGATAAATAGCCTTCAGTGGAAGTTCTTTTTCTTTTTGAATTCACATTACAGTTTATTATAATAATAAAGTCATTGAAACATTTGCAATTGTTAGGTCTGGAATAATAAACTGAGGTCATTAGGCTTCTTATGTTGTGAGCTTGGTGTTTTCTTGATATATACGTGTGGGGTTTTCAGAAGAGGAGCATGTTTTTGTTGGTCTGTTAAATTATTGGATCTCTCTTGGCTTCCCTCCATTGGCAGTTCTTTAATAACTTACTTAAAGGCTCAATGCTTGTGTATCACTTGAGAAACAAAGGGAACTGATTCAGTTTACACTAATCTTTTTTCTAAAAGAATGCTGCAAGCTGGTTCTGTTAATAACTAATTTGGTAACCCAACCCACTGTTTTCTATATTTCACTGAGCAATTAATTATGTTACTTATCGGAGATCTGTTTCTAAATTTCAGCAAGTGTCTCACTTCACCTTGTGTGTTGGGAACATTGAAACGTTCTTGTTCAAGTAATACAATTCTTGTTACAGTTAGTTGATTCAATGTTTCGATTTACTGAATTTCTGTAGGGACTCCCAAAGGAGTTGGTCCTGTTAAGGTTGGTCAAAAGATTGATGCTGGCATAACAGGTCTCCTGGATGTGCACTTTGATGTTGGAAGACGCCCAGGAGCGAAACAGCATTGATTCACTATAAGTTATCTTTTTTTGTTTGTTGTATACTTGAACCACTTGTTTGTGGATATTCTAAATTTTCCCTCCCATGATTACCCAGATATGTTGTACAATAATAAAACCACCAACTTGTATCTTTTCAAATAAAATTACAAGTTGAAATAGATGCTTGATTTTTCTTCAGTGATATGCTTATCTGTACCCTTTTTAGGGTGAAAAATTCCTTGTGTGAATGCGATCAGATCCTTTTGATTATTGTTATTAGTATCCGGCTGCTATTTGTTTAAGAGCATCTGATTTCAGCAGAGCTTAATCAACAATGTAGATTTCTCTAAATTTGCTAAAATGGACAAGTAAAAATGAAAATTTGTTTCAAGTATAAAAGTCAAGTAAAATGAAACGGAGGGAGTATACTGTTTCTTTCTACTCCTACCTTTCAAGTTTTGGCAGTAAAGAAAAAGAAATTCTGAATGGGAATTGGAAACCAACTTTATTTAGGTTAGGTGATACTATTTGGAAAAGGATACATGGCGTCGATACTAGAATTTATTAAAGCATATGAAATGATTCTTGTACAACTCCATTTTCTGGTTTTGTGTAACTTCAAAGGAATATCAAAGTGCAGAAGTTTCAGAGGAAGAAAAGCCCTGGAAGAAGACATGGATGTGTTCGTTAACTTCATCAGGCTTTTCTTGTTGAAGAAAATGTGCTACCCCTTTCAAGATAACCACATCTTCTAGCAAAGGTACGTTCTTCTTTAACCCACCCTTGTTGATATAATCCTTGACTCCTGCTGAATTATAAGTTAGGTCCAAATCTCCCACTATGAACTTAACTGGTACTTCTATTTTTGCCCCCGTCCATGGTGCTGTCAGTTCCCAGTTTCTGCATTTCAAGAATACGATGAATCAATTATGAGACGAGTAGCTAGTGGTAACTCTATCATAGATACTAAAGGTAGGAACTTACAGATCAAGTGCTCTGTAATAATTCAATCCGCCTGTGAAGCCAGTGTGCTCATACTTGGTAGCATAGTAATCAACATCCTTTTCAGTGAGCCAAGGGGGCAATATGACTGGACAGTCGTCAAATGGCTTTCCTTTAGGCAACTTTAATGGTTCAGGGTCTCGGATAGTCAGCATCTTCTCCAATACTGTCTTGGTTCCTATTTGAGCAAACTCTTCTTCTATTTCTCCTGGCTCCTTCACAATTATATTAGTTTGAAAGGTTGATTAACTAGACCATCAATAGCCAGATCGAGTATTCAATTTAGATGGAGAGAAAAAGAAGAAGATGATATAAACCTGGAATCTTATAATGTAGTATTCATCTCCATAAATAGCACGCAGAGCTACAATGGGCCTTATAATGGGGTTTCTTGGGACGAATGGAACGCTCATATTCACAAGGGCCTTGATCTTATCTGGTCTATACAAACACAAGGCCCAAGCAATCATAGCTCCCCAGTCATGACCAACTAGAAACACCTTCCGATCAGGGGCAATGATGTTAAGGAGTTCCACAAGGTCACCAACAACATGGAGAGTGGTGAACTTTGTGAAGTCACCTTTGGGTGCTCCCGTGGTATCTCCGAAACCTCGGAGGTCTGGGGCCACCACACGATAGCCGTGAGCCGCCATGAACGGCATTTGGTGGCGCCACGAGTACCATAGCTCCGGGAAGCCATGAAGGAATAGAACTATTGGGCCTTGACCCATTTCAGCAATGTGCATGTTTATCCCATTCACTCTGATTATCTTGTGTTCAACCTCCTCCATCTCTCTTTCTGTCCCTCTACTTGAAATATTATTTTTCTTTAGATGATCATTCTTTAGAGTTGAACTGCTTTAATTTATAAAGTGTATAAAGTTGGTGAAGTGGAGCAAATACAAGATAAGAAAAAAGTTGGTATACATATACTTCGACAAGTAAGAGTTATTGGACTCAACTTGTTTCTTGCCCATTTGGCTCATATAGTTAGTTACGTGCCTCTACAAATTTGTTTTTAATTTTGTATCTTTTTTTCTTATAAGAAATCTTCATTTTTACACATAAAAGATCTTTCATTTTCACACATAAGCCACCTGAAAAGATTATTTTTTTCTATTTAATTTGTAAGTAGCCATAAGAGATTTAGCACATTAATGTTCTTTGCAAATGATGTCTCTCCAACTTTTGTACTACTAAGAAAGTAAGAAGATACTAGTTTGTATTTTCTCCTCTTGGCTTTTCCATGTGGTCCGTATTACTTAAAAGGAATAATTAGTTGCGTTTCCTTTTTCTTTGTGCCTTAATTTATGCATGATTTTCTTCATAAAGCACAAGAAACTCACTGCTTAATATATTCTCAAGAATTGTAAGAAAAGACTTATTATTAGTAGCAAGAAAAGTGCAAGAAACTCCTACTCCAATAAAGAACAACAAACCGAAGCTCACATCTGGTTAATCAATCACCATTATTTGCACACTAAGAAAACCAATTAACACTAGTACATGAGTTGAAGCAGTGGAAAAAGAATAAAGGGAAATTAATTAAGTGATCTAGAGAATAGCACAGATGTTGGAGTGATTTTTAGAGGATGAAATTTTTCTAATGAAGTTGTGAATATGTTCATTAATTTCTTTAGGCTTTTCTTGGTGTATAAAATGTCCAACACCTTGTAATACCACAACATCCTCCAAGAGTGGCACCAGTTTCTTGAAAGCTCCTTTGTGTAAATAATCCTTGGCACCAGGAGCATTGTAAGTAATGTCAAGGTCACCTACAATGAACTTCACTGGTACTTGGATTTTAGCTCCTGTCCATGCTGCTGTAACTTCCCAATTCCTGCATTATTCACAATCCAATTATGAATCTTTTAGACTTTTCATGTGTTTTAACTATTGCTCGATAACATAGAAGTTCAATTAAAAGTATGGTGTTACCGGTCTATTGATCGATAATAGTTCAATGCTCCAGTGAAGCCAATTTGTTTATACTTGTTAGCATAGAAATCAATATCTTCATCAGATAACCAACCAGGCAATTCATCAGTAGAAGAAGTATCTTCAAATGGTTTGCCTTTCTTCAAGTAAAGTGGACCTGGGGTTCTATATGTTAGGAACTTTTTCACAACATTCTTGATACCTAGCTCCTCAAATTCACCTTCTATTACTCCAGGTTCCTAACAATATATAATCAAACAAACAATCTGTTAATTAATTTACTGTACGTTAAAAAATGAATGTTCTCGAAAGAGAAGTTTTTTAAAAAAAAAAAGAAAAAGATTTCATATCATTTCGATAAAGCAAAAACTTCAAGTACAAATGTTCTAGTAATACGGAATAGGTCTTTTACAAACAACAGTTTCCTTTTTCTTTTCTTTGTTTCACTGCTACACTCAAGTTATATTCCATTTAATTAGTACTACTTTCTCATTCAATTTATGTCTAATATTTTTCGCTCTTTGAGAAGTAATTAAATAAGCTAAATTTAGATCAACTTAATATTTTTATAAAGTACTATGAATATGATTAAAAAATATTTTAAATTATTGATCAAATTTTTTATAATTTGAATCTCAAAAAATGAAAAATGTCACTTAAATTAGGAGAGTAATATTTAGCAACTTTTCTTTGTCATATAAAAATAGGCATTTGGCCATAAAAAAAAATTGGAGTTCAACTCTGCCAATCTTCAAAAATCATTTTTCACCTTAAAAATAAATAATTTATTTATTTTCAAATTTCATAATAAAACACGGTCAAAGGTTTAAAAATATTGTAGCTTTCTTTTCTTCCTGCTTTCTGGCATGTCTCATAGGGATTAGGGTCTAGGGAGTAATGTAAGTGGATTCAAACAGTAAAATAAAAAGTGTTTTCATATTATTATACTAACTAATTAGTTATTAATTAATCTAAAAAATAGTAGACGTTTTAATAAAGCAAAAGCTTCAAGTACAACTGTTCCCTCAGTTTTTTCTCTGCTACACTCTAGGAATATAGATAGCATCAAGCTAGTAGTAGTATTTATCAACTTTTCTTTGTAATAAACAAATAAATTTACATCCAATTAATGTCTCCCCTTCCAAATTTCCTCAAACAGCTCGTGAAATTATGGATGAAATTGTATTAACAACTTAATAATCGAAACAAAAAATACAAGTAGATTCAACATATAGGTGTAACAAAAATATCAATTGTACAATCAGTACTATTTTGAGTCTTAAACTTTAAAACTTATTGACATATATACTTACTAATATAATTAAGTATCTTTATTATCAATCTAAAAACATTTTTGTTGGATCAAATAATTAAATCTCTTACTAGTTAAAGTATATTAACACAATCGAAAATCTTTGAAACAAAATAATAAATCTGTTCGATAGATAACTAATTTAAATTGAGTCTATATATATCCTTCTACTCACACAATAAAAATAGATGAAATGAAAGATGGCACCTGGAATCTAACAACATAATAGTCATCTCCATAAACCTTACGCAAAGTCTCAAGTGGTTTCTTCACAGGATTCCTAGGATTAAAAGCCACACTCAAGCACACAAATGCCTTAACTTTATCAGGTCTATACAAACACAAAGCCCATGAAACAACAGCACCCCAATCATGTCCCACAACAAACACTTTCTCCTCTTGTGGTGCAATATTATTCAGCAGCTCTACAAAGTCACCAACAATATCTAGGGTTGTGAACTTGTTAGAATCATCATTAGGTGCACCCGTGGTGTCTCCGTAGCCGCGTAAATCCGGAGCCACTGCGCGGTAACCTTGTTTAGCCATGAATGACATTTGGTGTCTCCATGAGTACCAGCACTCTGGGAAACCATGAATGAAGAGGACTATAGGGCCTTGACCTATTTCAACAAAATGCATGTTTATTCCATTAACAGCTATTGTTTTGTGCTCTACTTGACCCTCCATTTAATTTTCTCAAGAAAATATGTTTGTTTTAGTGTGAAGAAGAAGTAGGAGATTTGTGTGGATTGTTTGCATTGTGATTGTCAGAATATATATATAGAGCCTATAAGGACTATCTTGGGACTCCGTTTTATTACTCAAAAAGAATTTAGCATATATATTCTGACTATGCGATAATTTTGGCTAAACAACACAAATAACATGTTTAAAGAATTTCCCCTATTACACGCACTTTGTTTGACACTATTTGCTTATTAATTAGTTTGTTATAGAAAAAAATGTCATATATTAAAAGCAATTTAACTTTTAAACTTTTCGTTTCACTTTTTATAAGTGAGTCTGAAACCTAAATGATGAAAAAGAGAGTCAAATAAACCAAAGTAAGATGTACAAAACTCTATTCAATATTCTACCCATTTCATATAAATAGAGTAAATATTTAATAAAGAAAATATATATCTTAAAATGTAAATAGAAACAAAATAATCATAATCTCTTTCTAATTAATATGTTTTTAAGAAACATGCAAAGAAAAACACTATAAATAATTTGAAAAGGAGAGAACTTTCTAATTGAGTACTTCGAAATAATTGTCTATAAATCCTTTGGTGGTTAACATATTACATAGTCCATCTCTCATATAATTATATTGTTTTAGTTAATTTTACAAGATTTTTTTTATGACAATTTTTATGACAAGGGAAATCCGCAGCCGCTATCCTTAAGGTGCACACAGCTCCTCTGCAATAGCTCGCAAACCACATAGGAGAGGTAACCCCGCACTAGGCAAGTCCGATGCGACGAGCTCGATCCAGAAGGCAAACCCCTTACTTTCACTGGCAAGAATTTTCAAACTTGAGACCTCCAACATGAAAGTCCCAAGCCCAAACCACTGGGCACCCCGAAGGATTTACAAGCATTATTATCATCTATAAGTTGCCTTCACCAATATACTCCTTTGTTTAGTTAATTTTACAAGCATCTTTCTATTAGTTTTTGCTCTCTTTTTTAAAAAAAAAAATTATATTAACTTTAATGTTTAAGTAAAAATATAAATAAAGTGGAGAGATTCTAGAAGTATATGTATATATAGAAATAAATATATTTTTTTCAAGGTTTTACTTTAGATTAAGTTTCGTTAAAGTCAAAATTAGAATTAAAAAAAAAATTGAAATAGTAAGTGAGAACTTTGCCAAAGAAAAAAAAAAAGAGGAGAGATAATCAAACAAAAAAAATGAAAAGGTTGAAAATACCAATTCCGAATCAGCCGCCGGGGTTACTTTTTCTTTTTTCTAATTTCATATACTTTATTTTCTTATTATGAAAATCAATATTAGGAGCAATTTTAAAAATAATATAATTGTGTCATCTATTTAAATACCGAAAGAAAGAATTTATATAAAGTAAAAAATTTAATCAATTTTAAGGTCTTAAATATATAATAACATTTTACACATTCGAAAAAGGAAAATATTCAATAGCTAAAAGATTAAATGAAAATTATTTGAGGAAAATAGTTAATAACAATTTTGTCCACTATAGAGATTTTTAATGAATGACAAAAAATCAATTAACATTTCGAAAACTTTCATGATTTATAGATAAATTATACGACATAAATTAAATTGAATTGCTTTCAATTAAAAAAAAAAAAAAAAAACTGAATTGAGTATAATTGTGTTGTTTAATTGCCCATGCAAGTTGTTTGAGTTTTATGCTTTTGTATGTAGAGACAGTGTTAAGGCCACTTTGGTGGACTAATTAATTCTATTGACATATTTATTAAATAAAATATCAGGATGACTTAAAAAGTTAAACCATCTGTTATTATAAGTCCAGTCTTTATTAATTAAGATGGAATCAAATATGGGGTATAACTATAAGCTGGCTACAAAAACTCTTGGTACCTTTACAGGATACACATGATCATACGTTTTAGGGAAAACTATATTCCCACCGTTGCATATTAATCGATCACTTTTCATTTTGCACGATATCTAAAAAAATTATAAATAAGAAGATGATTTTATTAATTCACTTTTTTTTTAAAATCTTGAAAATTCTACAATATTTTTAAAAAGAATTAATTCCAAGGATAATATAGGAAAAAATTAATTAATGTATTCTTGATTTAATAAAGTGATCAACTAATATAAGACAACTATATTTAATATAAATCAATCAATTAATATGGGGCGGATGGAGTACAAAATACACCTTAAAATTAAACTATTACAAAATAGCCTCCTTCCATATTAATTTAAAAATGTCCAGACGGCCAAAAGTATTTATCCCAGATGCCCTTTAGTTTGCACAGACCAATGCTCCTTTTGTTCTTCTTTTTTATCTTTTCATTTATTGTTTTTGTATTTCAATGTATTATTTTTCTCAAATCATTGCCTTATCATAATTAATTTTGTCCCCTTCTCATTTATTATTTTCATTCTTACTTTAATGCTTTTCTCATTTATTATCTCATCTATTCATTTTTACTTGTCATATTTAAACTTGACACACTTAATAAATAAAACATATTTTTTAATAAAATATTAACTAACTACTTTTAGGTTAATAAAAATTAAAAATAATAATAATAAATTCACTAATTTATTTACAAAATTACTCAATATATGATATGTTGTGATGATATCATTGAGGAATGAATTAGTTGTACATGAATGAAGGCAGGAAATCTTAATGATACCATATCATTATATGAATATATTGTTATGATATCATTAAGGAATGGGTAGCTTTATAAATAAATGAAGGAAGGAAACCTTAGTGCTACCACAACAGTATATTCATATATTGTGATTGTATCATACATGATCTGAAGAGTGTTATAGATTATATGTGATAGTCCTTAATTAGTCTTGGTAAAAACCTTGTTCATAAATTCAAATTCTTCTATAAAACAGTTAAAAGTTCATGTTCTCCATCTTTTACTCTCTTTTTTTCCCCTCACTATTTAACTAATCCCTAGTCTTGGTATTGTTGCTGAAGGTTTTACCTAGGCAACGAAGTACTGAAATAATAATTACAAAGTGTAAAATTGATTGAATACATACCTTGACAGATGTGATGGAGTAATAACCCTGCACATGTTACAATAATTTACTTTAAAAATTTGGGTGCACTTATATGAAGATAATAAGATGCTCATATAATATTTTATGATTGAATGTCAAGTTGATTTAAATAAAAAAAATAGTTTTTAAGTATACGTGTCACTTGATTGAATGACTACCTGCAATTTTAGAGGATGACTACTCGTACAATATCTATGTTTGTCCAAATGTATAATGAAAAGAAATTACTAAATTATATCTCTGAATTTGTTCAAACGTTGCGACATTAAGCTTGGTCGGTGATGGTAATGACTCATTATTCTCCTGGTTCAACATGTTCTACTATACTTCTCTTATCAAGTATCCAATAAAATTTATGGATTGTATATAAGTGGTAATTCTCCTGAAACATTATTTATATATATATATATAGAGAGAGAGAATCATACAATCTGATCCTACCATTTTAAAATAAACATAAGTATCAAATATATTAACAACAAATTCATGATCCACTTATATGTCATTCTACTTTTCACATATAGAGTTACTTAGCTACGTACCTATTTTAGACCATACAAACAACTTTCTCAATTTACATACTTCTATATCCTCCTCTCTTTACATCTCAAATTCCTCATCTTGACTCATAAATCAAGACTTCGAATAAAGTACATTCTTTTCAATTAAATTGGATGAAGTATAATTCTATTGTTTAATTGCTCATGCAAGTCAGTATTTGCTTTTTATGCTTTTGCATGTAGAGATAGAGACAACATTAAAGCATTAATGGTATTTTGGTGGACTTGTTTAACTCCATAGCCATATTAAATAATATCACCATGACTTAAAAGGTTAGTCAGTCTTATTATTATATCTGTATAAAAAAAATAATTGGGGTTTTAAATTTGAATATATCTCTTAAAAAATTACTTATTCTTAAAAAGTAGAATACTAACTTATTTTGTATATATACATTTAAAAAATGTGATTCTTTAATAAGTTCTTGATGATAAAAAATAAAAAATAAAACTCTCTTTATTTAAATAAGAATATAGAATTGAAAGAATATCATTAGTATTTTATTAATTATGTAAAACATTACTTATTCTAAAATATCATTTATTTTGAAATGGAGAGAGTAATTAAAATAGAATCAATTATGTGGGATAAATATAATCTGGATAAAAGCTTTCAATAAATGTATAAATATTAAATTTAGAATCTAATTATTAATACTTGAAATTATTATTATAAACTTTAAAATCTATAAAATTAAAATTCTGAATTCACTTTGTGTTAGCTCCTTAGCCACTCATGATAAACGTATAAATATCTCTTATACATGCACAACTCTGTTTCACATAGAGACAGAAAGTTGGACCCAAAAAAGTGATGTACAAACTACTGCACAGACATAGCAAAATAATGGACTAATTAATATATTATGTATTGAAACAATTTTATCCAACTGAAAACTTTGCAATTGTTCAAAACCATATAAAACCTTTGAAATATATGGTATACATGAGTCATATTTCAGTTAGTTTTTTTGAAAGTTGTTTTATTCTAAACCTTAATCCATGTCAATATGAAGGATATTACATTCCTTTGAAAAGACATTTCAAAAATTCCATAAATTCATGAATATTCACAACGAGATCAAGATATGACCACATACGTAGTACGTACGTTCGAGAAATACGTCATTAATGAACCTTAATCATAGAGAATTCATGTCTATATAAAGGATATTATATTCCTTTAAAAAGACATTTCAAAAATTCCATAAATTCATGGGATCTCCTACGTACGTTCGAGAAATACGCCATTAATGACCCTCAAATTATGAAGAAACTCAAATTATTTGCCAGTTAACTACATGTTTGTGGACATTTAAGTGCTTAAACCTTCTTTTAAGTATCCTTTGAACCCTTACCTTGACCTTTAAATTCGGAAAGAATTGTTAAGTCTTTTAAAATTAATAAAGATTTTTTAAATTTTCTTTAAAAATTTAAATGACAATCCTGTTTCGAAAAACATATTTTTGCCAAGTTTAAAGAGGTTTTGAGATTTTAAGTGGGTGTTTGGCCATGTTGTGAAATTTGAAAGAAAAAATAGTCTTTAATTTTAAATTGAAAAATGATATTTGAAAATTGGTCCAAGTTATGTTCAATCATGAATACAATTGAAGTTATTTTTGGTTTTTTTATGAGTAATTTAAAGTAAAAAAAAAATTAAACCCCTTTTTGTGATTTTTCAACTTCTTGAAAATTCTGAAATTATAGTAAAACATTTTTTTTTTATCGTTGAACTCCGAAAAAAATAAAAAAGGTTCCATGACACTGCATTTACTCTTTTGCATGTGTAGAGATAGAGACAAGGCCATTTTGGTGTTATTTTTTTCTACTATCACTACTCATTTTGCCCTTTCTTTGTTGGCCAATGGGCAATGAATAGAGAAAGGACAGTGAAATTATCATTGTTAAATTGAAAATTAGCAACCCAATCTCATCACTCATCATACACATTTTTGTTCTTAATTATTTATTAACAATAAAAAAAGTATTATGAGCTTTATTCTCATATTAATCTCTACTTGCTTTGATTGTATTTTACGTACGATGTTCCTTTTTGTGTACCTAATGTTAGTTCACATAATTAAATATTCTTTTATGAGTCAGAGAGGAGATTATACTTTAGGATAAAGTTGAAAAAATAAAGCTGCATGATGCCATGCAATGCACGTTATTTAACCTATTCCCACTTTACAACTAATTAAGAGATCTCCAGTATCTGCCATCCATCTTTATCCATTTTGAAATTCAGAAAACAGTCTAAATCACCTCTCATCTTTGTTAAGTTTCTACTAATTTTACTTAAGTCCTTAATTCTAAGATTTTTAGTGACAATTAATTAACGATAATAACTTATAAGTTCCCACTATATATGTATTTTTAACGATAATAACTTAATTACCACTACCTATGTATTTTTAGCGGCAATCAACACTCTTTGTAAATATCCTTAAAGCATGTAGCGACATTAGATCCAATGACAATTAACTAATTAATGTCCATAAAGATTTTAGTATTCTTTATTAATGTATATATTTATTGCCGCCAATTTTTATTTTTTTTATAATATACCGAGGATGTGGGCACAAAGAACATTCTTTAAAAGTTAACCTTTAGTTAGGAAGAGATTAAAAGTACACTAATATCATAAATATTAAGAATTACTAGTGCTCCATGTGAAAGAACAAAAATAACTTTTAATCTAAATTTAAAGATGAGGAAGGACTTTGGGCCTTTTTCTGATCTAGAATTTCATTTTTATAGTCGAGGAACTTTCACATATAGCCATTCAAAAATAACCTAATTACTCTCTATAGCTATAGTTTGATAATTACAATTCGTAGCTACATGTTATAGGGAGGAGAGAGGCGAGCGATACTGGGAGAGAGAGGAGAGAGGCGAGCGAGAGAGGGCAAAGAGTGGGAGAGAGGTGAATTGTATATGTATATCGGTTAGATAATTGTATATTATACATATGCATTTGTATATATGGCAAGCGAGATTGGGAGAAGGAGGAGAGAGGCAAGCGAGATTGGGAGAGGGAGGAGAGAGGCGAGTGAGATTGGGAGAGAGGCGAGGAGAGAGGGCAGAGAGTGGGAGAGAGGTGAGCGAGAGAGGGCAGAGAGTGGGAGAGAGGTGAATTGTATATGTATATCGGTTAGATAATTGTATATTATACATATGCATTTGTATATATGACAAGCGATATTGGGAGAGAGAGGAGAGAGGAGAGAGGCGAGCAAGATTGGGAGAGAGAGGAGAGAGGCGAACGAGAGAGGGAGAGAGGCGAGAGAGGGCAGAGAGTGGGAGAGAGGTGAATTGTATATGTATATCGGTTAGATAATTGTATATTATACATATGCATTTGTATATATGGCAAGCGAGATTGGGAGAGAGAGGAGAGAGGTGAGCGAGAGAGGGCAGAGAGTGGGAGAGAGGTGAATTGTATATGTATATCGGTTAGATAATTGTATATTATACATATGTATTTGTATATTCAGGCGAATTATACATATACAAATGTGGCTAATTATACAAACTCGAAGTCAGGGCACGTAATTAATGTATAATGTTAGTCGCGAGTGGTAATTATACCAAACTATAACTATAATGAGTAATTAAATAGTATAAATTTGCTTAACCGCGTAATTTTTCCTTTATAGTTTGTCTATCTGTATGATACTTTATGAAAATCAGCCATTAGCATTTGTTCAAATTCCTCAACATCGATTCCTTTCTTCTCTTAAAAGGAACATCTGTTGATGGGAATAATTAAATATTTGATTCCTCTATTATTGAAAAATTATGATTATTATCTTTATAATATTTTTTTAGACATATTTAACTTTAAATAATTTAAAATATGTGATTTTGATTTTGTTATCACTATGTTGGTGAAGGTTTCATTTTTCATTTTCCTACCTCCAACCCCATTTATCTTTTTTCAATATCTAGATTATATTCATTACTAAACTATCCTTAAATATGAAGTAATGATTCAAATCTAACGTGCCAGATTATTCAAATATAACATGTAATAATTCATTGGATTTTATGACAATTCACGAATACAGGATCAAAGATGCACATTTCAATTAATACATATAAATTACCAAATACAAAGACTGAAATTAGATTTTGTTGACAGTTCAGAGATTAAAAGCACGAAATTAAACAACTAGCAATCTTTATGAATTATAATTTCACATTCAAGAATATTCAAGCAGGCTACTTGATACTCATAATGCTGTAGTCTAATTATTCCTATTGAATAGTGAACACAATTTACATTATTTATTGATTTTTCTTTTTTGGGTGTTTGGTATACTAGGATTATTAAATAATTTTATTTTCACGTTAATAAAAGGGGATTCGAGGACTGTTTGAAGCATGCAAATACACTATATCATATGTCAAACATATACACTATGTATCACTTATGTGTCACATCTATGTCAATGTTTTTATAAGAGTGAAACATAATTAAATTATTCTTTCTTTTAGTTTCATATCTTAATTTTTGGGAGTGTGAGAAACATATCTAAACTATCATTCATAAGTTTGAGTTTGAAAAATACACCTCAAATAATATATAATAATGTGTATTACATTCTCTGTTTTAAAATAAATAAATTACCACATGAATTGTTAGAGCTTGTTTTGATTGGCTTAAAAAAATAACTTTTAAGTAAGAAAAAATAAAAAAAAGTCAAACTTAAATGACTTTTAAGTCAAAAAATAAAAAATAAATATTAGCTAATAATTTAAATATATTGCTAAAAAGGGTAATTAGGAGGTTTAATCAATTAGATCGCATAATTAATCTTCATTAAAAATTGATTGTGTCTTAAAACCGTAGGTAAAAGAAATGTTGTGTGCAAATAAAAGTTGCTAGTAAGGTTTCTATTTTGGAAAAAAGTGCACTTCATTCAACCTCGAAAAACAATTTTGGGTTCAGTTTAGATACTTCAAAGTTCAAAGGGACTCTTTTGAAACCCTTCGAAAATTTTAAAATAAAAAATTCATGATGTGTCCAATTTTTATATTTCTGTTTAATATTTAACTAGTACTTATATAACTTTTTTGTTTCACCCGCTTGTTCACTTGTTTATTTCATTTTTTTAATATCAACTAAATTCCAAATAAAGAAATTTTCTTTAATTTTAATTCTTTGATCCATAACAATTTCATAACTTCTCCTTATGGCCTAGTCCAATTCCTTCTTTCCTATTTTTTTTTATCCGCAACTATTATAATAATTATTGTGGCTCCACAATACAAAGTAGGAGAATGAATACCAACAAGAAAAGAAGGAAAACTTAGATCCAAAAAAATATTAATCTCCAATAAGCAATAACCAAAAAGCAAAAAAATAATAATACCAAATTCGAGAAGAGATGAAGAGCCAATTATCAATTTCACACAGATTCAGTACATAAATGATGTATAAGTAGAGCATGTAGAAAGTATGATAATGTATAAAGGTACTTATATATCCTCTTTTATATATAAGAGATGAAGAGCCAATTATCATTTGTTTTGGTTTGGGAACGAGAAATGATGGGTTGTTATAGCAATGTGACCAACTTTTATAAGTGAAAAAAACTCCTATGATACTAATCTTTGGGATTTACAAAATATCATAATGTATTTTATGTTTTGTTATTATTTGTAACGACATGATTCAGTCGTTAGGGAAAAGCCAATGGGCAAAGAATTGGGGTCAGCAAACTTTTTGGTAATAACTTGAGATTTCCTAACCTAGTCCAGATTTGGACGAAATCGAAGTCAGTGAGGTCTAGGGAAATCTGGTAACGAATGAGAGATCTAATTATGAATTTGATCACATGAGTAGGTAGCTAAGATGATAAGGAACCCGTACGACTTTACGGAATCAAATTCGGGCGAGTAGAACTCCCGAAACTGATCTTAGCATGAATAGGTAATTTCTGAGTGTCATGGGTTGAAGGTGTGTTGTGAAATGGGGGTTTGAAACTCTTTAATTAACTCTTTGTCTCCATGCAAGCCGCCAGGGCGGGGTTATTCCCGCCAGGGTGCTGCCGCTGTAGCGGGATGAGTTCCGTTGTGACGGAACAGTCGCGACTTAAGTCGAAAATAAACCCCCAAAACGTTATTATTCTGAAACATTCGATCTTGAGAGCTAAGGAATGACCCAGGGATATTTCTTGAAGGTTTTCCACCTCTTCTAGCACCAAAGGTAAGGTTTTTACTCCCCGAATCCATTTTTCAATCCGTAGAACTTAGTTTCTTGGGTAATTATCGATGGGGGAGGGTTTTGATCTGGGATTTATGGTGGAAGAAGCCATAAACTGGGTATGGGGATCAAGGGTTTGGCCTAGGGTTGATATTATTGATTATAATCTGGGTAATTAGGTCTTGTTTATTGATCCTCGCGTTATATTGATTGTTTATAGACCAAGAACAAGCGGAAAGAATCCGAAAATGGAAGAATCAAGTTTCTTAGGGGATTCAAGCTTTGTTGTCATGTTTGCTATTTTTTCAGTTGAATTATTTGAGGATAAATAATTGTCATCTTAATAAATTGATCACTCACAAAATGTCAATTTTCAATTAAAAAGATAAACCATCTACTTTTAAAACCGAAAAGACGGTAAACGATAGTAACATTGAGTAAACCATTTACATTTACACGTAAAAATTACAAGTTACAGTTTTAATATGCATGCAATTTTATAAATTGTTCAAAATACAAATAATTAGAAAACACACAAATATATATATATATATATATATATATATTCAATTAAGATCACAAACGTCATGTGGTGATATATTTCCTTTTCTGGCCTGGGAAGCAGCGAACTCTAGAAGTTAGGGCTTTGTTCACCTTTGGACACGAACACTATTCCGTTCTCAGCGAAAATCCGCCTTAGAGATTGAACGGCAATAAGATAAGTCAATGTTTAATTTAAGACAGTGCTGAGCGTTGATAGCTTATAGTGAACAACCCCGTAATGAGACCAACATAGCACTCTTATTACATTCAGTTTGAGATGAAAGGACATTAGATAGTCTCATTCAAACAGTTGGGAGAGAGGAAGCTTTCGGACCATCTTTTCCAGCCAGATAGCGAGCGATCACTCAACAATGAACACTAACTGAAAGCGGGGGGGGATGAGTACCCATCCCTTATGGAAATCAAACCCGTGTCTTCGACATGAAAAGATGATGTCAAATGGCGTTAGTTAAATTCATAAGGAGCAGGGATTATATCCTATAAAGTGTTCCTGATAGTGATACCATTTTTTGCATTTTTAGAAACTATATTCCTTTAATAATGAACATAGTAAAAGGCATACTTTTTAATTGCAAATCTTTTGAAAGTATCAAAATAATCAATATGATATTTCAAGTTCTTATGGAAAGAGGGGTATAATTCTTCATTGATTTTTTTTATTGCACACTATATCCGTATAGAACTCGTAAATTTTAACTGTCAGCTACACTTCCTCTTCTTGAACAGTGACAAACTAGTCTGATTTCCCCTTCCGAAGGTGCCACAGCTTCTTCTATCACAACCCCATAAAACAGGGCATTCAAAGCATCAATCTCGGTCGGTATCATCAAACATCAAATTGTATAAGACCTTAGTGATTAACCCGGCGTGTGGGATCCCAACTTCCGTAATAAAACAATTAATATCATTTTGGTTATTGGTATAAAGTGCCTTTTTAATTATTAGTAAATATTAAACAACTCACATTTCAAATATTGTATTGGATTTATTTAGTAACAAATAACTCTCTCTAAATAATTTGTAAGCTAATTTATTTAAATAAATTTACTAGTACAAATATAAAATATAAATTTAAAAATATAAATAGGGATGGCAATGGGGCGGAGCGGTTGCGGGGAAACCTGCTTAAACCCGTTAAGATCTCAACCCGCCCCGCTCCACCCACATAACATATTTTGTTGTTTTCAACCCGCCCCGCCCTACAAAAACCCGCCCCATCCCACATATTTTGTAAAAAACATTTCAATTAATAGGCTCAGTAAGTTTTCAACTTAAAAAAATTAAAATTTTGTTAGCTGTTAATCGCTAAAATTAACATGTCATAACATTATTTTAACATTACAATGTTTTATAACTCTTTTAGATATGTCAGCAACATTTTTTTTTGGGTAGATTTGAATTGGTTACATTTGATGTAATAACAAAAAATTAAATGCAAGTAGTGAGATGATTTTTTCTTCTTTCTAGTTTCTTAGCCATTCAAAACAGTTTACGTAAATATTCATTTTTACTTAAAACTCATCAAATGGCGATGGCCCAAATAGGTTCAAAACTGATACAGAGAATTTGTGTGAATTACGAATTTAAAAGATTTTTTATTACAAACCTGCAACCCGGCCCGGCCCGCCCCACACCCGCAAAGCTCTAACCTTTCCCGCCCCACTTACACAATAACCCGCCCCGCTCCATTGCCATCCCTAAATATAAACAAAATGATTAAAATGATTTAAGGGATATATTTTTATCTTTACATAGACTTATCACATGGTATTAAGTCTTTTGTATTACTAATACCTCCAAATAGAAGATATTAGTAATACATCCTATAGTACGATGTAGGATGTATAACTAATTTATGGAATAATTATGCATGGTCCTAAATTCCTACCAAATATAATACTAAGGGATTATTTCTCCTAATACTCCCTACATCCTTTGAAGAAAGCGTAATAGCTCACTGGTCTAGCTCCATGGCACCGAAAATGTATCAGGGCTCAAGTGATTCACCGAAGCGACGAGACCTGATCCCAATGACTAAACATTCAACATATTAGCCACTTTTTGCGCTATTAATTGCCTCGCAGTCCACCTAGTTGGCGCCTCAAGATAGGCCATTTGGTCAGTGACCTTTTTTTCTGATATTTTTTAGGCACAAGTACAATGTGGCAGACAAAAATTGCATGAGGGCCTATTTATATTTTGCCAAGTGGATCCATTTCAGAAAAATGGTCAAACTCCTTTTTCTCTCTCTCTTCCTTTTAACGTTTTTTATTCTCTTTCTTACTTTTTTTTTTAACTTTTTTTCCTTTGGTTTCTTTTCTAACAATTGTTCCAAATTTTATACTTCCATACTTAAATAACTTTATTTATTAAAATATGAAATCCAAAAAATCTTGCCTGACTCATTTTATTTCTAACATTTTGATATTATTTTTCCATCTCGATATTAATTATTTATATTATTAAAAATAGTTATATAAAATTATTTGTTAATTTACAAAGATATAATTAATTACAATTTTTCTATTTTATTATAACAATTAATTATTCTTGAAAGTATAAATAAAATTTATAAAGTTACCAAAAAAATTAAGGTATAAATTAGTAAAACTATTATTCTATTTATGATTTCTTAAGAAATTTGTAAAAGAAAAAGTAGATTATTAATATGAAAAATAAAGAAGGTATAAATTTAATAAGTTATCTTATTTTTCTCTCAACAATTTCATAATCCAAAAGCACTTCAATCCACAAATACTCTTCAATAAGTAAATATAACGGAAAGAACATCAATGATCTTGACAAACAATTACATAAGTTTTGATACTATTGTCATTAAATTCAAAAACGAAAAACATCCATAAACACCAACATAAATACATATTATTTCCGTCAATTTACGATATTTTTATTCTTAAAATTCAAGCTAGGTGAAATTTAATAAATATTTTGTTTATCTACTTTTCTTACACGTTTCTTAAGAAATTATAAATATAAATAATAATTTTAATAATTTATTCCTTAAAAGAATTTTTGCAATTTTACAAAATTTATTTATAATTTTAAAAAAATTAATTGTTAGGATTAAAAAAACTACTTATATCTTGATTTTATAAACTAAAAAATAAATTTCAAACAACTATTTATTATAATAGAATAAATAACATAGAATAGAAAAAATAATATTAAAATAATAAACTAAAAACTTATATAATGATCGTAAAATTTAAATCAAAATTCAGTACGTAAAAAAAAGAAAAGCATAAACTAATTAGATCAGTAAATAAAATTCTTAAAAGATTTGGTTAACATAATCTTAAAGAATAAAAAAATATTTAAAAATGTTAAAACACAAAATATATTGAACAAGGGGCATAGAACCCAAAAAAATAATGATAAAGGGGACTTAAAGATGTCCCTTTATTAGCTTGGCAAATGGGTCTCATCCATGTCCATTTGTCAATTAAACAATGCCTCATATAAGTATGACATGGCGTGCCTCACACATAATAATTTTTTTTCTTTTTTCCTTGCTCCACCTAGATGCGTTGTGCTGTTTCTAACTATGTTTTTTTTTCACTTTAATCTCTATACTTGATTTTGCACTTTTGAACTAACTTTGGATTAAGCTTTCGTGGCTTAATTATACTCAGACTTTGAAGTTTTAATATACTTTTATTTTGGCTCAAATTTCTTCATTTTTGTCCTATGCATAAAAAAAACAACCAACAAAAGTGTATTTCATAAAATCAGTATGATGCAAATACTGTTTAAATATATGACTTTTTGGTCTTAGTATCACAATAGTTGTAATCTTATCAGTGCTGGTGTAATATAACACAAATAATATAAATTACAGTTGAAATAAAATGAACAAAAATGTATAAACAAATCTTTAGGCTGAGGCATAGATATTTCGCTCTCTTTAAAGAGATTCAAGCCCACTGCGGCATAATCTGCACCGATCCAACAGTATCAGTCTTGACTTGTCCCCTCTAGGATACAACAGCCCAACAACGTCGTACAACTCAAACAACTCCGAATTAGTTGAAGAGTCCAAATCTCCACAAAAGAAAACCTTCCTTCAACATATAAATATTATCTTTTGTATATAGTGAATATAGTTGAAGACTTAGAATATTTTCTTTGTCTCAACTCTATCTTTCACTACTACACACTAAAATATTATTTCACACTTCTCATCTATCTTGAGATACTTCACAAAAGAAGAAATACCACTATTTATATGTGAAGAAGTCTTTCATATAATCAATAGGTAGAATGAGGGGTAGTAATGTGGGTAGATAAATGTGATAGATGTTACGTGAGTTACAAGAAACTAATGGTCATATGAGTTACAAGAAACTAATGACCATGAGAGTTACAATAACTAATGGCCATGTAAGTTACAAGAACCAATAGTCATCTTCTACCACAATATATACCCACTAACTTATGCACTTAATATTTTATTTTTAATAATAAAATGCATATACACCAACATTCTCCCACTCATTTTAATATTAAAATAAGAGAGTTCTTCACAATTTAGTTAAAGGTAGACTATTATGCATAATGAATGTGTGCTTTGCATTGAACCTTCACTTAGTAAAACAATAATATTTACTCCAGAGTCAATAGTGGTCTCAGACTTGAACTATGACTGCGTAAGGGAAATAAAGTATTAATGCTTACACACAATAATCAAGGTGTTGACATAAGCTTTAATAACCAGCACATTACGGCCTTGTGCTATCCCAATTTTCATGATTGTTTTTTAGAACAAGTTCATTCTCATAGAAAGCGGCCTACTTTCACACTCAAATAAGTGAAATCTGTCAAGGGTGCTTCTATAATTTGACACCCCACTTATACGAGATACAGACTTTCATTAAGATTTCAAAGACTCAACCTCCACAAATCATTATAGGATAAATGCACTCACATCATAGGGATTGAATAAAATTTATAATAGTGCATTTCACAACAAGTCATCATATTATTCGTTCTTCCCATTGAACTTGGTCATAGGATCTCTAGTCCCCAGGTTGAGTTTCCTCATATATAAATCAGAATTCATGAGCTTCAATTTCATCCCCTCGATGTGCTTCAGACTCTTTATCTTGCTAAGGACTTAGTTCATGAATCTGCAAGATTATCACAAATAATTTTAACACAATTAATATTGAACTAAAAACTAAAAATTTCAAACAACTATTTATTATAATAGAATAAATAATATTAAAATAATAAACTAAAAACTTATATAATGACCGTAAAATTTAAATCAAAATTCAGTACGTAAAAAAAGAAAAGCATAAACTAATTAGATCAGTAAATAAAATTCTTAAAAGATTTGGTTAACATACTCTTAAAGAAGAAAAAATATTTAAAAATGTTAAAACACAAAATATATTGAACAAGGGGCATAGAACCAAAAAAATAATGATAAAGGGAACTTAAAGACGTCCCTTCATTAGCTTGGCAAATGGGTCTCATCCATGTCCATTTGTCAATCAAACAATGTCTCATACAAGTATGCCATTGCGTGCCTCATACATAATATTTTTTTTTCTTTTTTCCTTGTTCCACCTAGATGCGTTGTGCTGTTTCTAACTATGTTTTTATTTTCACTTTAATCTCTATACTTGATTTTGCACTTTTTAACTAACTTTGGATTAAGCTTTCGTGGCTTAATTATACTCAGACTTTGAAGTTTTAATATACTTTTATTTTGGATCAAATTTCTTCATTTTTGTCCTATTCATAAAAAAACAACCAACAAAAGTGTATTTCATAAAATCAGTATGATGCAAATACTGTTTAAATATATGACTTTTTGGTCGTACTATCACAATAGTTTTAATCTTATAAGCATATGGAGATCTTGGCTCTTGTCCCCCTCCATTGTAATTTTGTTTATATGGTTAACAGAATAGGGGTTCATGTCAAATCCCTGATCACCGAGAGAGGTGAAAGGCTTGGTGGATAAATTCATTTTAAAAAAAGATATAGTCAAAAAGAAATGTGCATGTTTTATAGATGTTACTGATTAAGAAGAGCATTAATTGTACCTTATTGTTTAGTCTCTTCGTTCATCTTTACTTGTTTATGTTTGATTTCGTACATTAGTTAATAATCAATAAATATGATACTAATAATTTTATTGTGTCACCTCTATTAATCACAAGTCATCTAATCGTTGGAAATGAATAGTAGTTAATAATAAGAGTAAAAATTTTTGATTTTTTTTAAACTAAGCAAATAAAGAGGACATCTATTTTTAATATAATAGACAAGTAGATGTGAACAGAGGAAGTGTCACGACTCAAATACAGACATGAAGACACTTGTCTATTCCACTAAGACAAGTCAGCCTCAACCCAACGAAAACGAACGAAATGCGGAAAAACAGTAAAGCAAGAACAAGACAAAGGTAGAAAATTTATTCATTCTATTAAAACCCCAAAATCTGGTTGTCACGTGTACAAGGAACTAAAGTAAATATAGAATTCGAAAGATAAATACAAGTCTCAGTCTTTATTTCTCAAGTAGAACAAAGCTTACAGAAAAGGAAAAGAAGGCCCGCCAGGATGACAAGCAGCTATCTCTCAAGTCCTTTAACGAGCCTCGACAATCAGGAGAAGAAGAAGAAGATCACACGGGTCCGGCTTGGAACCTACACAAGTGTAGAAGCAAGAGGTGAGTACCAACAAAACGGTACCCAACAAGCAACCTACTAAACAAAGAAACTAGCTAGAAATCAAATACCCCCTACACTCCAACTGAAACTCCTCAAACTACAACCTACATAGAAATCAACCCAAACTAGCAATTCTACAATACACGACTCACAAGGCCCAATATCCATAATTTAATAGTCACAATCAATAATCAACCGAATCAAGTAAGTCATTCTCAAAGTCAAGTAGCTTAGTCACTCGCATCAAAGTACATAAATCACAATTAGCAATCAAGTCACGCATAAGCATCAAATGCATCAAGTCACAATAATCAATCTCTTGCCGGGATCATTTTCCATCGGCACAATATCACTTGTCGGAACCATTTTCCATCAACTTTATATCAAATCACTAGTCGGGATCATTTTCCGTTGGCTTTATATCAAATCACTAGCCGTGACCATTTCCCATCGGTTTTATATCAAATTACTAGTCAGAACCATTTCCCATTGGCTTTATAAACACTTGCCGGAAATGACCTCAACATCACAACACTCACCAGCAAAGACCTAGGCATCATAACACTCGTCGCTAAAGACTTCAACATCATAACACTCGTCGATAAAGACCTCGACATCATAAATCATCACATGTCTCATCACAGTGTTCACATGCATACAATCAATATCACACCACACGGAAGAGACAACAATTCACACAATTCAAGTCCACATTCATGCTTTCAAGCATTTCATCAATCGATCAACAAGGGACACAATAAGGAAATTCATATCTGACATCATCATGTTCATTACATAACCTTTTTCAATTCAATCATTTTTTATTCATTTAGATGTAGCAAGTGGACAATTAAACCCTTCACCTCATCTCCATTACTCCCAACACATAAGCAACGAAGAAAGTACATGAATTCTACTAGAAAATGAGGTTTAGGAGGTCACTTGCCTTAAATCAATCAACAATCACTCCAAAAGTTGAGTCTTCCCCTTCCGAATCACTTTCAAGCCAACACAATCTATAATAATCAAGTATTCACAATTACTCATCGGAAACAACAATTCTCACATCAATTATATAGAGAAATGGGCCAATCAACTCAAAATCCAATTTCAAAATGGAGGTTTGAATCCGGAAAACAATACTTGAATATGATGTTTAAGGCTTTAGGAACTCATTAGTGAAAACCAATTTTGAAAAAAGAGATCAAAACCAAGAAAACCCCCAAATTTTCATATCAAAAGCTTGATTTGAACACATAATCCATAAATAATAATGGGTAATTGAAGATTTAAAGTTAAGAATCGTTACCTAAAAGTTTTTCCTCGAATATCTGGTCCAAATCACCACCCCAAAGCTCCCAAAACTCAAAAATGGTGAAATGGCGCTTAAACCCCAAAATGGCAGGCCAAAAACCCTCTCTGATGTGGCAAATGCGACCAGGGGTTCGCTTACTAAAAATGTGGGCATTGCAAAAGCGAACGGCCTTCGCTAAAGCGAATTAAGGTCGCTTAGGCGAAAGTTTCTTCGCAAATGCGAATGTCAACATGAGTTGACCCTTCACAAAAGTGAAACTCTCCTCGCTAAAGCGAGCGTCGCAAAAGCGGAGTGCATCAGAACACAGACATCAGAAAATCAGCCAACACTTTAAACATCCAAAGGACCTTCGGAATTCGTTCGGAAGCCTGTGAACACAAACCACTTATGCAAATCAATTATACTCGGCGTTCCGGACTAAATGGAACCATCAAAACACGAATCCGAGGTCTCCTTGACCTAGCATCCGTGAAAACCACAAGAAACTAACTCAACGCCTAAAATGGCTAAAACAAGCTCGGGAACTCTTAAAAATAAATTAAAGATCTCACCTACGCCTAAAACTATCCTCCAATCCAACAGAAGTTTCAGAATTCCAATTCGAGCATCCGAACCCTGAATGTTGACCAAAGTCGACCCAAAGGCTAAAATTCTACAATTTCACAACTTAGGACCTCAAATCCTCAAAAAGACTCGGAATCAAAAAACCGAAACTCTCACAGATCAGATTTCACATTTCGGGACTGATGGAATTTCATTCCGTCACTCAAAACTCCAAAAGACACCGAAAATCACTTTTTAACAACTTAGCCTTTCAAATTCAAAACTTACCAAAATTCTCAACTTTTAACTCAAAGCTCAAAACCAACTTTTCAAAACTCAATCATAGAAGACTCGGCGTCAATATCGGGAGGGCAAAACAGTAATTTCACGAAATTTTCCAAAAATAACCGACCGGGTCATTACAGGAAGTAATTTAGTTCGACTTCAGACATACTGTATACGTATTTCTTTTCACATTTACGTTTGTTTTCATTACAATTGTTTTTAAATAATTAGATTTGATAAGCATCTCGATCCATGCTTGGCCTAGTGCTAAATTAAAAGCAAATAAGTTTCTGAATATCCTCTTCCTGGTTCTCTATCTCTTTCCTTTACGGTTCATTTTTAGGATAAGTAATTAGCTAGCGTCACGTTTTAGATTTATAATTAATCGTGAGACTAAAAAGTAATCATGATTGGTAAAATATAATTTGAGTAACTAATTAGCATGGATGTTTTATTAATTGAACTTTATTGTGATTTGATGGATTATGTTATTTCAATTAAGATAATAATTACTTACAAGTACTTCAAAATAAATTTATTTCTTTAAGAGTACATTTACAAAACAAAAAAAAAACATTAAAAAGGGTGGATGAGACTTCTATACTGGGAATGAACGATAGTGTTAGTAGAGGGACACATGAAAATATATGTTATTGCTCTAAACTTTGTGTTCGGTGCGAGAAAGAAAATATTTTTCCTAGTTTTTTTTTTTTTTTTTTGAGAAATTACGAGTTACATTATTTATTTCTAAAACTTTGTATGTAAGCAAAAGAATATCAAATCAAAAGCATTTCTATATAATCTAGTTAAAATCTTAAGGTTGGAAGAGGGATGGGGTGTGGGGATGGATGGGGTGGGATGGTCAGGCGTAGATGTTGGGGGCATTGGATGGGTGAGTGGATATAATAGACATAAAATGTCATTTTTAGAATATATTTTTTTTTAGGAAAAAGACATAAATTTCCTCTTGAATTTATCTCGAAAAGTCAATTACACGCTTAAACTATCATGATAACCTATTACACATCTATACTATTCAAAAGTGAAATATTTTTACCCCCTAAAACTGACGTGACAAAAAAAAAAAAATAAGCGCGTCAGTTTGAGATTAAAAATTTTTTTTTAAAAAAAATATATATTTCTCCCCACACCTCTTTTTCACACCCCACCCAGTGTCCTCTTCTTTTATTTTTTAATCACAATCTCAAAGTGTAATTTTTTTTATACGCAAATAGGTTAACTCCAATAGATTTATTAGTGAATAATTGTATTTTATCTAGAAAAATTTCGGTTGATTGTTTCTGTATTTTTCATTTTTTTGACTTTGGTAAAGAAATTTAGGTTGTTAATCAATTTTTGAATTTGATAGTGACGACAGCTTTATGGGTTTGGTGGTGATGGATGGCGGTTGGCGGGTGACAAAACTTAAAAGAGGTAACTGAAGGTGCTGATGAAGAAAAAATTGATAATGATAATGAGGGTGGTGATATTTGATGGTGGGTGACAAAGAGGAGGAGGAGATTTTTATGATTTGATTTTTAAAAAAAAAAAAAAAAATTGAGTGGAATTTAGTGATGAAGAAAATATAATTATTAGAGAATTTATTAGAGTAAAATATAGTTCACAAAAGAAAAGTTAATTAATAAAGAAAACAAAAAAAAGAAATATATAAAAAAATTATAATTTCTGACACGGCGCTGACGTAGCGCTGACATATCACTGATGTGGCAGCAAGTGTAATACACCATATAATGTGAGAGTGGTGTTACAGGTCTTAGGGTGGTAATAAATTCACTTTTGAGTAGTAAAGTTGTGTAATAGATCATCATGATAGTTTAAGCGTGTAACTAATTTTCAAAACAAATTCAGAGAGGAATCTATATCTTTTTCCTTTTTCCTATTTTTATTTAAAAAGTTATTTTAATTTCCTCATTTTTAAGGAGCTTGTTTCTAAAAAAATTATCCAATTAACAAAATACAAAAAAATAAAAAATTATTTTCCATAAAAAAATTTCCTTCATACCAAACACACTTGTTTGGAAAATAAAATGAATTCCAACGATTTGATTCAAAAATTACTCACACATGTACAATCATAATATATAAAGATTCGAGGTAGCTTGGTTAGACATTCATGATAATTCTCTCAATGGGATCTCATACCAAACAAGCAAATTAAGTGCTCTAATAATTTATAAAACCGAAAAGGTTTTAAAATGTCATTGACATATTAGAAATGGTTTAGAAATATCTTCTTTTTATTTATTGGGTTAAAAATGTTTTTAACGTTTTAGAAATAGTTTAGAATTTTCATCCTCCACTTATTGGGTCAAAAATGTCATTAACGTATAGAAATGGTTAAAAAATGCACTTTTTCCACCTATTGAATCAAAAATACCCTTAACCTATTAGAAATGGTTCAAAAATGCCCTTAACATATTAGAAATGGTTCAGAAATGTCCTATTTTCAGCTATTGAGTTAAAAATGCTCTTAACGTATATAAATAATTCAAAAATGTTCTCCTTTCACCTATTGGATCAAAAATAGCCTTAACCTATTAGAAATGATTCAAATTTGCCCTCCTTGTATCCAAAAATATGTTTATCAACTATTAAATACTATTTAATATGCCCGCATTTCGTTCAATCTTATTAATAAATATAATATTTTTATAATATCAAAATATTTTTTTAAATTCTTTTTAGCCTTCAAATTTGGATAATTTAAAACTCAATTTTTTAATTCGTTTTACTTCTATTAGCATCTTAGTTATATATTTTTCCATTATCTAATAATTTTAGTCTTTTAAAACTATTGAGATTTTTATATAACTTGTGTTAAGTGATACTATATTTATTCTAAAAAAATATATTTTTATGGGCATACATAATGAAATTCTTCTATCTTCATGGCTAAGACAATGTTTTTGTACAACATATATTCGGATTATTTACATGATAGTTCATATGTTTTTGTTATTTTAAGTTGATTTGAAGTTTTGATGATTTAACAAACTTTCGGATCTAACAAGGGACCTGGTTGAGGAAAGACTACGTACACGAAAAAGTTAAAAGATAGCTGCCTAAAAGTTGTCACATCTAACATGGTTGGTGCACAACTTTTCAGAGTAGCAGGCTCTCAGCCAATGGCATTGTCCGAAGGGTTTGTGTCCATTTGAATGTAGTCTCTTCTCCAAGGACACAAATCAAGATTTGGCAAACAAAGTTTGAATTTCTGAAAATTCATAAGCTCATAAAGAAAATGTCATTTTCAAGGAAGAACACTGTTCATGCTCAACAAGGGACCTGATGGAGTGTTGAAGTGTCTTTGTTGTATTTTGAGCTTTGTGTCTTATGTTCTTATAGCTTTGTGTCGTATGTTCTAATATTGTAAATCTACTCCTAAGTTATAAAGGATAGTAGATCAATTGCTTGTCTAAGTCTTTAGGTTGAGTTGGATTAACTAGAGTTAGTCGATCGAATCATCTATGTTTTAGTCAAGCCTTTTTTACATCATTGTTTTGATGTTCTCTTGGGTAGAGTTGCCTAGGAGTGTCAACTAGAGTTAGTTGATGTTTGGGTGCAGCAGAGTTGCTGCTTGTTTAGCTCTTATCTTCGAGATCTGAGTTAGTGGCTAGAGTTAGCCTTGTTGGGTTCTTAAAGTCTAGATCAACTAGAGTTAGTTGGTTTAGTGGGAAATAAAGTTATTGCTTAGTTTCCTTTGTAGTAGAGTTGCTACAGTAAGGGGGGAAGAGATTAAACAGTTTTAATTCCTAGATTGCAAGAGTTTTGTAATCTGAAACTTTGCTCTGTTTGAGTGAAATAGAGTTTGAGTTGAAATCATGTGAGTACAGGTCGTGGTTTTCACCTCCCTTGAGCAAGGGAGTTTCCACATAAAATCATTGTGCCTTATCTACTTTGAGCTATTTATTTTCCGCACTATTATTCTGTCTGGGGACCTGGTCTAGTGATCACTGGTGGACGCATACATTCTAACAATATTATTTAAAGCAAATACTTCTATTACGACTTAAGATAAACAAGTAATTATTTTTCAAAAATAAAAAATAAATCAAAAGAAACTAAATAATTGTCATATATAATTAGAATTAAGAAATATTTTTGAGTCATTTCTAATATGTTAATGGAATTTTTATCTAATAGGTAGAAGGAAGGACAAATTTGAACTACATTTCTAATAGGTTAATGATATTTTTTATTCAATAGGTGGAAGAAAAATATTTATGAATTATTTTTAATATTTTAAGAATATTTTTTGCCCAATAAATAAAAGAAGGACAAATTTAATTCAATAGCTAGAAAAAGGACATTTTGAACCATTTCTAATACGATAAAGAGGCATTCTTCAACCTTTATAAAATTAAATTAATAGATGAACCCAAAATACTGTAATGGAAAAAGCAACTTTATAACACATGCAAGTGAAAGGAGTAGTCGTTTTCTGAAAATGGAGAGGCATACTCCAAAGCAGTTAGCGGTGATCGAGAAAGGACTAACTTCAGCTGAGACAGCCAATGTGACTGCTCTTTTCAAACTTACTGATACACATGACGCATTTCAATTTAAATAATTAAAATAGAATCAATTTTGGTATATTTTACCAACTTTGTTCTTAACATTAATTATGAGGCACATATATAAGTAAAGATTAAATAAGTAATAAAGGATATATTAGTCAAACAACACTCTTTATATTTTATTTTTAAAGAATTATTGATAACGCTCAAATTACTCAAAAAACAATTAAATGACTAAGTGATCGCTAGAGAGTGATCTAAATGAAAGAATTCAAGTTAGAAAAAACAAGGTTATTACTTTTTCTTTCTTCTTCATCCTAATTCCTAAAGAAGAAAAAAGAAAAAGATAGTCGATCTTATGAAAAGTGGGAAAGAGGAATTTTTCGACGATTGTATTTCTTTTTATCACAATGTTTGCGGCATTGGCAGAGTTAAGTGGGGTTTGGACGAATGATCAATAATTTTTTAGTAGGTCCTATATTTGTATTAAAAAATTAAATAAATATATATGTATATTAACTTGTGAATCCTTGACAAAATTGATTTACAACTCCGTGGTAATAAAAGGGTCATGGAAATATTTTCTCACATTAGAGTTGTGAATTTATTTCTTTTTTAAGAAAAAAAATTATTTTTCTTTCATTAGAATGGCCAAAATTCTAATCTTGGCTCTAGGGTTGTGTATCGGTCGGCTCGGTTCGGTTTTAAAGTTTATCGATTTTACTTATTGGTTATCGATTTGTAGAGATGCTAAAATGTTATAGAACCATTAAAATATTGACTTATCGGTTATTGGTTATTGATTGTTATCGGTTTAACCGTTAAGATTTGACACAAAAAAAAAAATCATTGAAAATCACTTTAAAACAAGGTGACAAACCAAATGAACCATGCACATGAGTTCACAAGTTACATCTTTCTCAAAAGCAAATACGTTTACATTGTAGAATAACCAAGAGTTTGGGACAACCAGAAATAAAAAGTAGGAAACCAAACTCTAAGTCAAGTACTTTATATACAAAATGGTATAAACATAATTATTTAATTTACTATCGGGTTATCGATTAACCCGTTAAGAAAAAATCTAAAATCATTAAAAACCGATAACTCGATAACAAAAAAAATCAAAACCATTATCAAAATTGCTAAACTAATAACCCATTACAAATAAATTAATAACTTTTTTTTGATTCAAATTATCGGTTTCAGTTCGATTTTGAAGGGCGCTGCTCGGCTCCACCGGACTTTGCGGCTCTGGAATTTACGATTAATTGTTACTATTGAATGTTTTTTGTCAAGTGCCTGAGAAATCACATGCAGTTGGCCTTTTAGAATATGCCAACTCCCCCAATGTTCTTACTCCATTGCTTGCTGCAGTGAAAATAAATACAAATGGGATAATGATGTAAGTCATATATTCACAAGTGAGTGAGACCCCACAAGCAAACGGTCACTATGAATATTTATTCTCTTCGTTTCAAAAAGAATAACCTCTTTTTTTTAATCTGTTTTAAAAAGAATGATTTTTTTTTTTTGGTAACATTTTAATTTCAGTTTTCCACATAGTATGTTTAAAACCACAAGATTAAAGGACAATTTTATACATTTGACATAACTTTAAATTAGGACCACAAGATTCAAAAGTTTTTTTTATTTTCTTAAACTCCGTGTCAAGTCAAACTAGACAATTATTTGTGAAAAGGAGGGAGCATATTATATCAGGACGACAAGACAAACATCGAAGCTTCCCCTAACAATTGGGCATGAATTCATATACATGTGGTCCATCACTTGTACTAATCTGAAATTTTGTTTACAAATTCATGGTCTAAAATGTGTTTTTTGTTTAGGCACTTCAAACAATGCTTCATTATGTTATTTATTTTAAATTAAATATACTACTTAATAAAAATTGTGACTCCACTAACATGAGATGAAATGGTCAAAGCAAAAAGCATGCTAGTAGCAGTTCATTACAATAGGCTGCAAGAAAATCCAAACTGTCTGCTGACAATTCACAAGAAAAAAGTTGTTACATGCCATCAATATTAAAGCACTTTTACATAAAAGGAGTTGCACATAATTCAAAGAAAAAAGGATACCCTTTTAATTAAAGACTAAAGGGGTCATCAACTTTCTAATTTGGAACCCTAAAAAGGTCTAAATTAGGATAATAAGAGTAATTAGCAATAAACTTAAAATTAGCCATTAATTAAATACTGCGGCTCTGTTCACGTGACCAAATATATTGGCATAGGTGAGGCAGTGGAGATCTTATGCTGCTGGTCCATGTTAAACTCCCTGAGGTTAATGTACGGGATCTCCAAATCACCTTTCCGGTTAGGAGTCAAAGTTCCGGCGAGCGTACCGGAGGACGGCCGGCTAGTTGTACGGTAAGGCGTGTTCGACCCACTTCTGCTCTCAGTAATGTACACTGGCCCAGATATCGATCCCCGGGAAGTAGGTCGCCGGTGATGAACTTCACCGTCGGCACCGGAGATTTTGTCATTGTTGGATTTGGTCTTCTTGAAAAAAAGCAGAGCATTTTTCCACCATCTTTTACGGCTACTGTTCTTTTTTATCTTCTTTGATGATTCGTCTTTTGAAATGGGTTTTTGTAGCTTGAAGTGAAGTGTATCTATGGATGACCACGCAGTTTCTCTGATTCTGTGTTTTCTTGCTTCTTCCAAAATCTGTTAAAACAGGGGAGGGTTAAAAACATAACTATTAATTTGGAGCTTCTATTGATGAGCGGAGCCAGAATTTTCATTAAAGAGTTCAAAATATAAATAAGTAAAGATACGAAAAAGTCGAAAGAAGTTGAACATCTACTATAATATACATAAAAAATAATTCTAACGCCCGATATAAGCAATGTAAGTTTCCACCAAAGGGAATTGGGATACATACCTGAAAATAATGTATTTGAGGGTCGAAGCCATAGTCACTGAAGTGTTGAGGTTCAACAATAGGGAAAATGGGGGATTTGTTTGCCATTTTCTAAGGAAAAAGGAAAATGAAGGAGCTAGAATGGAAAGGAAAATAAATGGTGGATGAATATTAAGGAATGGTGCCTTTGGGGCACAATGCTCGTGCCTCTTGATATTTGCAAACCCTAATGAATGCTTCTTACCTATTTTTGAAACTTTTTATGATTTTTTATTGGACAACTCTCAATGGTACAAGTTTTCTTCATATTCAATGCAATTAAATTATTTCACGTATTCAACAGGGTAGTAGCATGTGAATGTAACTCATTCAATCCAATAAATATTTTTTCATATTTAGTAGGTGTTTGGACATGTGATATGAAATTGCGATATGAGATAATGACATGAAATTAAGGTTTGGACATGCGATTTCAGATTGATTTCATATTATGAGATGAAATTCTAAATTCTTCAAAAATCATGATTTGGATTTTTTCAAATACAAAAATTAAGCCACAAGTTTATATTTTGTAAAAATAACCCTACATTTATATCTACTAATCATTTATTTTATATGTAAATAAAATTTATAATTCATATCATTACTTTTTAAACCATTTACATCTCATATAATGATTATTCTCACTAACATATAATTTATTATTACTTCAACTCAATTTCTACTTTACCATTTATATTTACCAAGTTCATTATTTTTATCAAATTTATTTATCAACCAAATTGACTAACAAATGACTCAAAATAACAATGTTGGTTCGTTTCTCAGTCATATAAACGAGAAATGCAAGTTCAACATGAGAAGATTGTCCGTACTATGTGGGAGGACTATATTAAAGACTAGTACACCACAACTTATATATGTTTAATTTTAATTTTTTTATTGAATTAAAGTTTGATCAATAAATATTATATTTTTTAAGAATTTCTTTGTGATAGTGTATTATAAGATTTTATAAAGGGGAATCTACATAAATGAGCCATAAAATTCAAAATAATTACAAGTTCATACCAAAATCCAAAGTAATTCCTGAAAAACCATTCTCTCATAAATAATTACAACTCATACCCCCATTCATTAAGGCTGATAATTTTTGCTTAACTGATACTAAATCAGTATCATATAGTGTATTGATATCATTAAGACTGATAATTTCACTTAACTTGATACTAGATCAATATATATATATATATATACTGTGTTGATATCATTAAGGTTTCTTGTTCATAAATTACTCATTAGTCAATGATACTATAAGAGTATATGTATATTGTTGTGGTATCATTAAGGGTTCTTGTTCAGAAATTACTCATTAATCAATGATACTATAAGTATATATATATATATATATATATATATTCTCTCTGTCCCTAATTACTTGTCCACTTTTGAATTGGCACACCTATTAAGAAAACAATGATTGACATAGTGAGCTTACCAGTTTACCCTCATTAATTATGAAGTGGATGAATTAAAAACTTAAGATTTTTAGAAAGTTCTATCTTTTTCAAAGTAATTAATTGAGGGTATAATAGGTAAAAAAAAATTGTCCTTTCTTGATTTGTCAAAATGGACAAGTAATTAGGGACAACTAAAAAAGGAAAAGTGGACAAGTAATTAGAGACAAATGGAGTATATATATACACAGGGACGGATCTAGGAAGGCCTTAGGGGTGTCACGAGACACGACTTCGTCGGAAAAAATTGGTATATATATTAAACATTGTTACTGTTTTATGTATAAAGGGCCCGCAGCTCAGTTGGTCGAGTGTAACTACTCTTATCTGAGTGATGCGAGTTAGAACCTAGACAGCCTTGTTTTTTTTATTATACATTTTACGAGCTTTAAGTTGTTTATTGATATATTTTCTTTCTTTGTTTGTTTTTTTCTTTTCTTCTTTAGCCTTTTTTTTTCTTTTGATATTTTATATAAAAAAATAATTAGCACTTTTATTTTTAGTGAGATTATTTCCAAAACGAAGATTTATCGAGAAAAAGTTAAATATTTTTTTATTTTATTTTTTGGAAAAGATATAATAGTATACGTGAATTATGTTATTTATATATGTGACACCGCTTGCAAAAAATCTTGCGATCGCTTGTTCAGAAATTACTCATTAGTCAATGATACTATAAGAGTATATATATATATATATATACAATATGGTATCATTAAGGTTTCTTGTTCAGAAATTACTCATCAGCCTTAATGATACCAATACAGTACTATATGATACTGATTTGGTATCAGTTAAACGAAATTAGTTGGGGGTATATAGTGTAATTATTTAGTGAGGATATGAATGTAAATGGGTATATGTTTGTAATTATTTTGCTTTTATGGGGTATTTCCCCTTTTATAAACTTTTGCTTATTTGATAAGATTGTATAAAAAAATTGGGATAATTTTAATGGATTTTTTATGTTTATGAAAAAACATACGACATAAAAAGTCAAAATCGCATGTCCAAACAAAACTTCAACTTAATCTCGTGATTTCATATCACATAGCTAAATGGGCCCTTAATTAGAGGTTTTGAGTTCGAGCCCCTTGGGTATGAAGTCATCTTTATTAGGGAGCAGTTTACCCTCAATATGAGATTTTTCGACGTGAATTTGAATTTAATCAACTCCAATGTGGGTATCAGATGCCGGGTAGGAAACCAAAAAGAAAAACTCATCCCCTGATATGGAGTCGCCTTTGTTAGGGGACACTTTACACTCCAATCTGAGATTTTTCTGGTGTGAATTCAAATTTAATCGGATTTCAATATGAATACTGAACACTGGGTGGGAAACCAGAAAAAAACTGATTCAATCTTTTGAGGTTTGCTCCGTTCATACAAAATTTTAGGTGACATGTAATTTAAATTGATTAATGAGAAATTATATTAAAATATATTTTAATCATTCGATAGATTATATATAATCACAATACAGAAATTTTTTTTTTATTAAATGCTAAACATTAAAAAATAAATAAATAAAACAATTAAAACTTAGCAAAAATTAAGGGTTGAATTATGACTTACATTTTAGTTTATTTTAACCCATATATCTTTTGAATGGATATTTATTAATTCAACTATTTTTGATCTATTCAAATTTTATCCAACCCGCTTATTTGACAACTCAATCTTTCAGGCGAAATACAGATGGTAAAATAAGAATTCGAAAAAAGATGTGAATGCAACTAAGCCAATTACAATTTTTTTGAAATATTTTATCCACTCTTACACTAATACAAAAATATAAGATAGTAGATTAATAGCCCGACCTCCTTAGACAGTGACATACACATATACAAAATACGCCCTTAGTGCACTAAATTCTGTCGACCCCAGAGGTCAAGTTGAATGATGAATCTACTGCGTTAAGGTTATTATTATTTTATTATTATAATTATATAAGATAAACACTTAATTTGCTTCAGAAAGTCTATGTGGGATTCTTGTCTGAGCTGCAACTAAAAACAGTCTTTAATTTGTGTTGGTATTTACGCATTTTAATATTAAAATAAAAATATTACGTGCATATGTTAATGTTGGGTATATAGTAAGAATTAATGAGAAATAAAGGGGAGATGAAAAGATGAATTTGAAAGGTTCTGTTATACTTTAGTAGAAAAAGACATTTCTCCCTCATTGGTGGTGGAAAGAAAAATTAAAGTGTTTAAATAGAGAAACACTTCTACTAGTTATTAAAAGGATTGGAAAGAGGGACCCCCTCGCGCTGTCGTCGCTCGCTCAGCTTTGGCTTTGAAAAATGACGAAACGTTTTTAATTATTTAAATATTTAAATTTTCCACCGTTGAAAATGACTATTCTGAAAGGTTGTAACTTTCAGGAACAGCCATGATCGTTCTGAAAAGTTGCAAACTTTCATGAATGGTCGTGTGGTTTCTGAAAGGTTGCAACATTTCGGAACCAGTGCTTCTTGGCTATAAATACCTGTGATTCCTCAGACTTTTCACTTACGAAATTTCTGAACTTCTTCTTCTTCTGCACAATTCAAAATTTGTGCACTTTACTGTCGTTGAGTGACTCGGTGACACCATTGTTTTGGGTATCAATACGCTGGTGAATAGAATTGTTCTATCCGGGGAGGATCTATTCCAATTCAAACATCGAATACTAGAGGAAAATAATTTCTTTAAGGGGACACTGTGCATTCAGTAGGCTCAATTTTCTTTCATTTCTGTTTCATACAATTGTTACTGATTCTGGTATGTTTTACAGTCATTAATTTCTATTCTTCCTTACATGATTTCAACTTTGAAACTTTACTGTTTCTGCAAAGTTTTGTTATCATTAGTATTGGTTCTAAATACAGATTGAACAATAGTTAGTGGGTATAAGTTGACAAGAATGTGGTCATTATTGTGGTATAACTCTTGTAACCACTGTTGTCATGATCTACCACTAATTTCACACATTATTCTACCTCATTATACATTGTAACTTATGTAACCTTTAGGCCATTCATTTACCTACATTATTATCCACATGATTCTTATTCAATACAAAGAAGAATAAATAGTGGTGTTTCTTCATTTGTGAAGGGTAGGTCAAAAAAGATGATAAGTGTGGGAAAATATTGTAGTGTGTAGTAAGGTAAGTGTAGTGAAAGAGAAAGTTGAGACAAATAAAATATTCTAAGTCTTCAACTATATTCACTATACAAAAGAGCAGGGGCGAATTTAGGTTGTCGTAAAGGGTGTCACGTGACACGACTTCGTTGGAAAAAATATTAAATATGTAATATAATCGAAAGGCAAAAATAAATAAAAGGACAAATAAAATAACGTGACATTGCTTATCACGAGTAACATTGCAGCTCATTTGGTCTGATGCCTCAGTTTTCAACTTGAGGTCCGAGTTCAATTCTCTGCAGCTTCATCTATTTATTTTTATTTTTTCAACTTGTGTGAATTAACAAAATTTTGAACCAACTAGCCATTTATTGAATTAGATAAATAATGATTTTTTAGTAATTGTTTGGTGCCTTATATATACATACTCCCTTCATTTCAAGAAAAAAGTGTTTAAATTTATTTTTATTTGTCCGATATACTAAAAATAGTTGTCCAATTTTACTTGTCCAGCTTGGATAATGAAGAGATAATCGACAATTTTGTATCTACTTTACCTTTTCAATTAAACACTATTCATTTTTTTATATTTAGATCGGTAACTTATACTCCCTCCGTTTAAAAAAGAATGACCTCATTTCCTTTTTAGTCTGTTTCAAAAAGAATGGCCTCTTTCTTTTTTTGGTAACATTTTAATTTCAGCTTTCCACGTGACATGTTTTAAGGCCACAAGATTAAAGGGCAATTTTGTACATTTGACATAACTTTAATTTAGGACCACAAGATTCAAAAGTCTTCTTTATTTTCTTAAACTCCGTGCCAAGTCAAACTAGACCATTCTTTGTGAAACAGAGGGAGTAATTAATAAGGGTGATATAGTAAAATACCCCTCTATTTCTTATTTCTAAAGGATATGTCAAGTCAAACATGGACAAATAAAGATGGATGGAGGGAATATTACTATTAATGAGGTTATTTGAATCCATTTCAAACATGAAAATTCATCGAGCTAAGTGATATCAACGTGAGTTGTAATTTATTTATATTGTATTCTATTTTTATGATGACGTAATAAATTTTTAAAAAATTAAAATATGACACCGCTTATAAAAATTCTTGTGTACGCTACTGCAAAAGAGAGTATTTATATGTTGAAGGAAGGGGTTCTTATGTGGATCTTCAAACTCTTCAACTAATCCGGAGTTGCTTGAGTTGTATGACGTTGTTGGGTTGTTGTTTCTTGGAGGGGACAAGTCAAGAGTATTACTGCTGAATCGGTGTAGATTATGCCGCAGTGGGCTTAAATCTCCTTAAAGAGAGCGAGATATCTGCACCTCAACCTAAAGATTTGTTTATTCATTTTTGTCATTTTACTTTCAACTGTAATTTATTATATTTGTGGTATATTACACCTTCAATTTTAAGGAGATCCATTATTTTTGTTACAGTTTGAAAAAGTATGGATATCAAGATATAAGAACTCAACATCATTCCGCTCAACGTCGCTCTCTTCAAGAGATGGAAGAGAAGAGATGTACGGGTAAAGTATTTTTTACTTGCTTAATCCAAGCGGAGAAAATGTAAAGAAAAAAATTTACCTAATATTTTTCATGAATTAAAGTGATACAACTTTTCATGAAAAAAATGTTATTTAAATTCTTAAAATAACGGGGGTTCTTGACATGAGGAAAAAGTCATGATTTTTGCATCTTTGAGGAATGCTCTAAAAAGGGTATTACAAGTGCATATATTTATTGTGGAAAAATCACATGTTGTTTGGCTATAATGAGATGATTTTTGGCTCTAACATGTGTGTTACCAACGAAACTATGAAAAACATGTTGTGTAACCATTTTGACAACAAACATTTTGGTGAAAAAGTTTCATTCTTGAAATGAAAAATACCATAAAACATGTGATGAATTTTCCTTGTTGTTGCGCCCAATCGCACACGCAAGTGTACGTGGTCGTTCAAGTATTAAAGTAACTCTTATTAAGAGCCAGGTATCGTACCCACAGAGACTCACGATTAGAATAATTTGATTTTTCTAATACTTTCAAGTAAACACAAGTGTTATCAAGATTAAAGGAGTGATTGATTTGATAATCTAAAATCTAAGTAAAAGCTAAACGGAAGTGATTCAATTTCTAAAGGGTTCGAACAATGATTGGGTAAAGTCCAGGGCTGTAGCTCACATCAGGAATAATGCATATTATCTTGTTAAACATATATTCATCAACTATCGAATCAATGATTACATGGTTAAATATATGATTATGGTCTCCCAACCTCTAATCACCTACGATAAATGGTAACCTAACTACATCGTTGAGTGGGGATAGGCTAGACCAATTACCGAGCATTACGATTTCTTTCTGTCTAATGACCAAGCAAGGTCTCTAGGTATATACCTATCCTAGATACAAATTAAATATAATTCTTAAGAGAAAATCATGCTCCTCATGCCCCACGTTCTATCCTCTAATCCTATCCCGAGTTTAATTCAGACAAGATATTTATTTCAGTGGTGATCAAGCACGAAATACGAAAAACAAGAACATAAGAGTGATTCATAAGATAGTTAATGTCAATCCTTAAAACTTCAATAATATACAATCATCCTGTAGCCACAACCCTAGAACTAGGAAAATTAGCCGCTCATATCACAAATCTCGATTATGCAATGTGTAAATAACATAAAGAGATCGAAAGTAAAAGAGTTTAGGATTGAACCCTAGAATTACAAATGAGAAAGCTCCCAAAATCGTCGTTCTTCAAAACCCAGAAAAAGAATAATTAATAAAATAAAATATGAGTCTATTTATAATTAAGTCGAAACGGTCAAATCTGGCAAGTGAGGGCGCGACGCGGAGGGGTTGTTAAACTACAGTTTGAGGACTTCTTCTCTTCTCCACGATGCGTCTACGACACGAACCACTCTGTCTCACTTCAAATTTGCGAACCAAGGATAAAATCCCTCTCCGCGACGCGGAGAGGATACATACATGCCTTCATTATTTCTTTTTTCTTTCTCCTTGCTTGATGCTTTTCAACTTGGATCCTTTCGTGTTTCCCAATGCATGTTTCAGTGCTCGTTTCTTCATTTAAGCTCACCTACACAACTAATCATGTTGGTTAGTATAAATGCATTCAAAAGACTCGACACAACTATAAATTAATAGAGAATGATTCCGAACTTGACCGAAATACGGGTATTATTTGGTTCTTAGGCATACAAATACGCCCAAGATCACTTGTCGTGTAACATAATATTGAAATAATTATGAAATACAATTTTTTTGGCTGTGTGAGTCTTGCAACTCCTATTGGTTCAATTATGTGAGAAAGTTGTGGAAAAAAAGAGTTTGCTAGCCTAATAAAAATATGAGCTATATGACTAACAACCTGGCTTGATATTATTTTGCAGAAAAAGTAACTTAGCATGTACAATCAAACAGGATGAGAAAATTAGTGCTATTTGTTGGAAGTGAGAAAAACAAATTATATTGCTTGCTTATATACTATGGAGGTTGAAGTAAATAAAAAAATTAAGCTTCAACAAGTGAAAAAGTGAATTGATTTTACTATATCAAACACTTTATTTTGAGAAATTATTTTTTCTAATTTTGATTAATTGTGATAGCACCAGTATAATGGTTGAATACAAAATCATTATTATAACGATAAATTCAGACTCATGAGAAGAAACTCAATATTGTGAGATCGTATTGATCACTTGTATACCATCAATATTAAATGTGTTAAAACTTGTGATAATTTTGTAAATTCATAAACTAAGGCCTTAGCAAGAAAAATGGTCTGAAGCACATCGAGGGGGTGAAATTGAAACTGAAAAAATTCTAAATCGTATATGAGGAAATCCAACCTGGGACTAGAGATCATATAACCAGGTTAAATGGGAAGAACGAATCATATGATGACTTGTTGTGAAATGCACTATAATTAGTTTTATTCAATCTCTATATTGTAAGTGCATTTATCCTATAATGATTTGTGGAGGTTTAGTCTTTAAACTCTTAATGAAAGTATATATCTCGTATGAGTGGGGTGTCAAATTATAGGAGCACACTTGACAAATTTCACCTATGTGAGTGTGAAAGTAGGCCACTTTCTATGAGAATGAGCGTGTTCTCAAAAACACTTATGAAAATCGAGATAGCACAAGGCCGTAATGTGCTGGCTAAGAAAGCTTATGTCAACACCTTGATTATTGTGTGTAAGCAGTGATACTTTATTTCCTTAAGCAGTCATAGTTCAAGTCTGAGACCAGTATTGACTCTGGAGTAAAGATTATTGTTTTACTAAGTGAAGGCTCAATACAAAGCACACCTTCATTATGCCTGCTAGTCTACCTTCAACTAAATTGTGAAACACTCTCTTATTTTAATATTGAAATGAGTGGGAGAATGTTGGTGTTTATGCATTTTAATATTAAAATTAAAATATTAAATGCATATGTTAGTGGGTATAAGTTGACAAGAATGTGGTCATTATTGTGGTGTAACTCTTGTAACCACTATTGCCATGATCTACCACTAATTCCACCCATTATTCTACCTTATTATACATTGTAACTTATGTAACCTTTAGGCCACCCATTTACCTACATTATTATCCACGTGATTCTTATTCAATACAAAGAAGAATCCCTCCCCTATAAATAGTGGTGTTTCTTCCTTTGTGAAGGGTAGGTCAAAAAAGATGAGAAGTGTGGAAAAATATTATAGTGTGTAGTGAGGAAAGTGTAGTGAAAGAGAGAGTTGAGACAACGAAAATATTCTAAGTCTTCAACTATATTCACTATACAAAAGAGAGTATTTATATGTTGAAGAAAGCTGTTCTTATGTGGAGATTTGAACTCTTCAACTAATCTGGAGTTGCTTGAGTTGTACGACGTTGTTGAGTTGTTGTATCCTGGAGGGGACAAGTCAAGAGTATTACTGCTGGATCGGTGTAGATTATGCCGCAGTGGGCTTGAATCTACTTAAAGAGAGTGAGATATTCGCGCCTCAGCCTAAAAATTTGTTTATTCATTTTTGTCATTTTATTTTCAACGGTAATTAATTATATTTGTGATATATTACACCAACAATTTGTAATGAGGTCGAAGTGTTTATCTGAAAAAATAATATAATATAGTTGAATTTGTAATGAGATCAAGGATATGTGTGTGATTTAAAACGTTAGATTCAATTATTAACAATTAAATACGTTAATGTTGTTATTAAAGAAATAAATAAAGTAATAAAAGCAAGTAAGTAAAGTCGTTAAGCGACGAAGCTTTAGTGATGTTGTTCAATTGCATTGGATTTGGTAAAATTAGAATGATGTTGGTCTCAGTTTTGGAGTATAGAAATATAGATATATTGCTTTTATATAATTCAGAATTCAATCTCCTATAATTGTGTTAAAACTTATAATAGGTTACAAAGGTCATGCATTAATTAATAAAAAAACTCCTCTCGAGTCCTGAAGTACTATAATTAATGTCTTTTTTGTGGAAATATCGTTAGTTGTTTTAGTTAATATTTCTCTGTCGGCTATCGCGAATACAATAATGTACGTCATATTTGATATATCTATCCTTTTGTCTTTTTTGTCACATCATCAAGACACGAGTCAATATCCTTATCTATCTTTAGGCCACGAGTTCCTGTCCTTTTTCCCATAATGACCATTCGATGATCTCGAAAACTAATCAAAGTCATCCTTCACGTATCAATAATCGAGCCTGATTATTCCATCAAATCGATTTTCTTAAGCATCCTTTTGTTGGTGCGACGTGTCCACCCATTTTTCTGACACAGTACACAAATTGCTTATTTTTCCACTAAGGTTCAAGATGGAAATACTATGTGATTTCTTTTCATTTATTTTAATTAATATTCTTTCTCTGTCTCTAATTACTTATCTACTTTTGAATTGACACATCTATTAAGAAAATAATTATTGACATAGTGAGATTATCATTATACCCCTATTAATTATGAAGTGAGTGAATTAAAAACTTAAGATTTTCAAAAAGTTCAAGATTTTTCAAAGTAATTAATTGAGGGTATAATAGGTAATTTTTTTTGTCCTTTCTTGATTTGTCAAAATGAACAAATAATTAGGGACAACTAAAAAAGAAAAAATAGACAAGTAATTAGAGACGGAGGGATACACATAAGAATTAGTCCGTACACCATAATTATAAAAATAAAATATCAGACTTAGGCTCTATAAGAAGAGGCCAAAATACTCCCTCCGTCTAATAATACTTGTCCAATTTAGAAAATCAAGAGATCATTTATTTTTTATATCTATTTTATCCTTGCTATTAAATATTATTTATCATTTAACAAATTTTTCAAAATATTAAATTTAATAAAATCAAAGGATAATATAGTAATATTACTCATATTATTTATTGTTTGTGCCAATTCAATAATGAACGAAATGAGTAATTAGAGGATATGAGGAGGCTGTATTTGGATCTTTGACTATTCTCTTGGGATCTTTACTCACGGGAGGAAAAGTATGTTCTACTTTTTCAGTTTATTATAGTTAATAATAAAGAGCTTAACCCTCGAGATTCTAAACAACAGTCAAGCACGCCATTAAGTTAATTAATACTAGTAATCAGATCTTTATCGTACACAATTTGTTTTCTCTTTTTAAGAATAAAATAAAGGAAATTGTGGCTTAGAATTTTCAAAGAGGAGAGACAACTCCCGTACATATCGAGGAATTTTTTTATTTTTTTATGCAATTAAGAATATTCTCACTTTTAATAATAGTTGTCCATTATATTATTTTGAGATGTTTAATAATACTTGTCAATTTTATGAAATCAATGAATAATTTTACACTTAGTTTCTAATTTATCCTTATCATTAATTATGGTAATTTTCTTATTACATTTTTTAAGACATTGTATTTATTATATTCAAAGGGTGATATAATAAAAGGAAAAATTCTTTTGGCCAGAAAATTTGACCAGAATGATATTTTACCTATTTTATTTTACCTTTTAAAATATTTTTACCCTTTTAACTTTAGTACATTTTAACTAAAAAATGGAAAAAAATCAGTTTATATTAAATAAAAAAGATATTATAGTTTTTTTAAATTTCTGGTCAAATTCTGACCAAATTTTCTGGCAATTTAGCATTATCCATAATAAAATTATCATTCTATTTATAGTTTATTAAGAAGTGTGCAAAGTCAATTATGGACAAATATTATTGAACAGAGGAAATAATAACAATAATAAAAAGAAGTGGGGCAATCAGGGGCGGATCTACAACCAATGAAGGGTGTGCAAGTGAACACCCTTCATCGGAAATTATACCGAATATGTAGGTCAAATTTATGAAATTATTAATATATACTTAAGTTTACACACTTGACATAATTAAAGTCCTTGGCTTAGTGGCAAAGTGTGTGTTGAAAGCTTTAAGGCGGGAGATTGGGTTTTCGATTCAGGGTTCCTTCAAGTGTTTTAACGTCATTTTTTATTAGTCAAAATTCACATCAAATAACAATTTTTATTAGTCAAAATTTTCATCAAATCAATTTCAAAGTTTTTTGTGGGTCCTTCAGAAACTTTTTTTTTAATTCTTTTACCTGTTCTTTGTGGATCCTTCAATAACTTTTCTTTTAATTCTTTTACCTGTCTCTCTATGGCACTGTTTAATTATTTTACATAGTTGAGTTAATTTTTTTAAAATTACAGATAACATTCATCTTGTTGATAAACTAAAAAAGAAAGTATGTAATATAAATCATGAAAGAATGAATACTTATTAATTATTAAATTTAATTGAAACATTAATCTAGAGATTTATTTATATTAAATATATAATAATATTTTCAAAAGTATCTACCAAAAAATTTGAAAATAATATTATGTGAAATTACATATATATATATATATATATATATATATCACTGTATTTGTCATTCCCTCCTAATTAGTAGGCTATTGGGCGGTAAAGATTGACTTTTTTTTTTTTTTTTTTTTTTTAAAATATAGGTAAATTTCTCTCCTGATTTTATAAGTGAATCAAGAGAACTAACTAAGATTTGAATTTTTTTGTTATGATTTTTACACATTCTCTATCGAAACACAAGAAACTTAACATCCATTAAAATTAAGTAAAAAACTCAAAGATTGAAAATAACTTTAGATTCAAGTAAAAGTCGATAAATTGATGTTATTTTTTCTTGAATGTGCAATACATGTTCAGTAAAAAATCTTAACTCATTTACTTTTAAACTATTATCTCAATTTATAAAATCTACCATGCATTTTTATAACTAAATGCAACTCAAATTGAAGATTTTTTTAAATATAATTGAGATCTCAAATTGAAGATAAAAACTTAGACAAATTGTATTTAATGGAAAACAAATTATCTATGTTGTTTATGATAAAATCACTAGGTTGAGTAAGATGAATATGAATCCACTCACTAAATATTTTGTTAGTTACGTTTTAAAATTTTGCACACCCTTTATAAAATGTCTGACTCCGCCACTGGGACAACCCCTGCGTATAATAAAAATAAGTGGGGCTCAACCACCCTAACTTAGCTAGTTCGATTAATTGTTTTAATTAGTTAGTCAAGGGTTGTTAGAGTAGAGTTAGTTTTACCACACCGAAAGATTAATTAGTGTACGTAGTTGAGTATAAATTTGCTTGATAAGCTAAATCTATATTATAATTTATATGCATACATAACAGTTATCATTTCATATTATTCACGAATACAACAGAAAACATTTTCTCCTTATGAAAATATCTAGTCGGTTATAAGCTTATCCTCTTTTCTTAGCTCTCATCAACTAGGACAACACACAACTATTTATTACCTTTTTACTTTAATCTTCGATGTTCATGCTTTCTTATCGAGGATCATGTCTTCAATAAGCTAATCACTTTCCTCAGTTGTTCTTTGACATATTTCTACTACTTCTTTTAAAGTCTGTTATAGTTAACCGATCTTATGCTTCTTATTAATTAGTACATCCACCCACCTCCTCTTCACATGTACGAATCATCTCAACTCACTTTCCTCATCTCGTTCACCACAGAAGTCACTCTTACCTTATTCTCTATAACGTCGTTCCTAATCCTATCTGTACTAATATGTCCACATATTCATCAAAGCATCCTCATATCCATCGCCTTCATCTTCTGAACGAATGAGTTTTTGACTGGTCATATTTATTGTGAAACAAGCATGAAAATAAAACATTGCTTAATTTGGGTATATTTAGAAATGAAAGGTAGTTGATTATATTAAACAAGCTAAAGATGAAATGTAACACCTCGCTATTTGAAAGAACTAGAATTAGAAAGAAACTATTTTTGGAAAGATTAAATTTGGAAATTTAATCTTTTATGCTAAGTATGAGTTTTGGGTCAATTTCAAACGATCATAACTCCCAGTACATGATGAATTAGGTGGGCCATAAGATATCAAATGAAAGGTCTTTGAATTATATTTCCAACGCCACCGAGTTTGATAATTTTTGAGCTCGTATGAGGGAGATATGCCTGTTTGAAGTCGGGCTTTCCAGTTAAGAAAAGTTACCCAGATTTAAGAGGGGTATTTTGGTATTTTCCTTACCTAATAAGTTTAATTCGTTTTTAGTAATTTATTTGTGGTATAAACTGAGTTGGTTCAGTATACGTATTCCAAAATTACGCTTGGGCTTTGAGAGAAGAGAAAAGAGGAGAAAAGGTCAAGATTTCGTCAAGTTCATAAGATTTCGTTGTGGATTTTGCCAAGGGTTGATCCCTAAAGAAGTATGTGAGACTTTGATAGCGTTGAGTTCGTTCAACCACGCGCCAATCATTTTTATTTCAGTGAAATTCGTTCTAGAAAGTTGAAAGTTTGATGATCTTGAATTGTGTTCTTGAAATTGGCTTTCGTTCTTGAGTTAGGATGGGATTGTTGAGTTCTTGAGGAAATCGTGTCGAGTTTAGAGTCCTTTATGAGTATATTCTTGTGTACATATGTTGGGTATCTGAATCTAAGGAGAAATTGAGCAAAAGAATCAAATCTAGGCAAATCGGGGTTAGAAAATGAGGAAGAAAAAAGTCAGACAGAAAACACGTACCAGGTCCGCGACGCGGACCTGTTCCTTCAGAATGAACTTTTCCTCTCCACGTCGCGGAGAGATCGCGGACCCCACTGTCTCAAAAACTATTTCACGACCAGTTATTAAAATGCATCTCTACATCGCGGACTTGCTCCCAGACAATATTTTTTTGACCGTTTCACATGATTAACTATCTAAAAACACTCTTAATCATCACGATATCCTTTCTATCACAAACCATAACGTTGAATTCATAATTCAAATTCAAGGTAGAGTTAAGAGTCAAGTCTTGAGAGTTCTTCGAGTCATTCAAAAGTCTTTTACAATTGTTTTAAACTTGTTTTAAGACTTGAGCATTGAGTTGAGTAAGAGTAAGAGTGAAGTTCTTTTTCTTCAAAATATTATATGGGAACTAAGTTTTCCCAAGGAGTAAATGTTTTCACATTTAAACAAAAGAGGAAATACTGATTTCCAAGAGAGCTTCTGAGCTAGTTTTTGAGTAATAATCTGAAACCACAGAAAAAGTTATGTTTTTGAACATATGAGCTAGTTACATTTTGGGAGTAGTATTGAGCACCGATGTGGGGACGAGCTTGAGTTCAGATAATTCAAAGTCTCCATAAACCGTGTAGCCAACATGGGAAGAAAAAGGTCATACTTTTTAGACGATTCCTTAATGCTTTTAGCATAGACTAGTGGATCCACTTAGTAGTTAGGTTCTATACCCCCGACAAGGTATAGGACAGCCCTGACAGTGTGAGGCAAGATGTTGTATCATCACATAGCTCATAGTGATGGTTGTTGGTTAGAGAAACTCCCATAAAGATATTTTGTATTCTTATATACATAGAGTTACTTGTATTTTCATATACAAACTGAGTTATTGTGTGTTTTTCAATACACTAAGTTGTTATTTACATGTTTTAAAGTTTTTCTTTATATTGCATCCTTATTACTGCTTTATATTGAAATGAGTTGAGTTGAGTTGAGACAAGGTAAGTTTCTTCAGTTCCATTTCAAGCTTATGTCTTGTTTTAGTATTTCCCTCGCATGCTCGTACATTTCATGTACTGACGCTATTTGACCTGAATCTTTTATTATGCAGATACAGGTAACCAGGATCAACATCTAGCGCTTCGTTGATCCAGTTGAGCATTTCAGAGTCATTTGGTGAGCCTCCTTGCTTTTTGGAGGATCCCTTTATTATTTCTTTATCATTTCAGTTGTTAGGATGATCGGGGGTCTTGTCCCGACACCCCTCTTAGTATTAGAGGCTTTATAGAAAGATAGTTATTAGTTCATTAGTCTTGATATTTCAGTTGTTTTGATTATAAGACTTGAGTTGTCTTATTGGCCAGTTGAATGTTTTCTTTTATAGCATTCTAGTTTATTTCATGAACTTATCTTTGTTGAGTAAAGACTACCGCTGAGTAGTAAGCCAGGCCAAGGGTTCGCTTGGGGCCAGCAATGGTTTCCTAGTGTCAGTCCCGCCTAGAGTGTAGGCTTGGGGCGTGACAAACTTTGTATTAGAGCACAGAGTTCAAGAGTCCTAGGGAGTCTATGAAGCGGTGTCTGTAGAGTCCTAGTTATCGGTGTGAAGCGCACCACATCTATAATTAGAAGGCTGCAACATCTAGAAACTATCTCACTTCTTTCATACTCATTTCGTGCAATAGAGTTTATCTCTAAAAAGTTTCTTCTAATTCGTGCTTGCGCATATCTTTTAGATCATGCCTCCACGAAGAGCTGTCAGAGGTCGTCCTACTAGGAGGAATGTTGAGGAACAGGGGGTACCTAATGCACCTGAAGTGCAACCCCAAGAAGAGGTCACCAATGCTGAGTTCCGTGAAGCTATCCGGATGTTAAGTCAAGCTGTGACAAATCAAGTTGGGCAACAAAGAGGAGTTCGACAGGAAGGGGCTGATACGTCTAGGATCCGCGAGTTCTTAAGGATGAATCCTCCAGACTTCACTGGTTCAAGTGTCACAGAGGATCTGGAAAATATTGTGGAAGAACTTTAGAAGGTTTTTGAGATTATGCATATTGCTGATGCTGAGAGGGTGGAACTAGTTGCATATCAATTGAAGGGTGTTGCTAGAATCTGGTTTGATCAATGGAAAAAGAATAGGGCTGAAGGTGCACCACTTATGAGTTGGGCTTTGTTTGAGGAGGCCTTCTTGGGGCATTTCTTTCCCCGTGAACCAAGGGAAGCAAAGGTACGAGAATTCCTTAATCTTAAGCAGGAATCTATGAGTATTCATGAGTATAGTCTGAAGTTCACACAACTTTCCCGCTATGCTCCGGAGATGGTTGCTGACATGAGAAGCAGGATGAGTTTGTTCGTTGCTGGGTTGTCTCGTCTGTCAAGTAAGGAAGGCAAGACAGTTATGCTGATAGAAGATATGGACATAGAAAGGCTGATGATCCATGTGCAACAGGTTGATGAGGACAAGCTGAGGGATAGAGAAGAGTTTAGAAACAAGAAGGCTAAAACATCAGGGAATGAGTCCGGCCAGCAAAAGAGTAATGTGAACCGGTATTCTTTCCAACATAAGCAAAAGGGACCTACTCCATCATCTGCTAGTGCACCTGCACCAAGAAACAGAGGTGATTTCAACAATTAGAATTCACAAAATTTCATAGCTAGACCTGCGCAGTCTCAAGGTAGTATGGCACAAGGAGGTAATGAGACTCCTGCATGTGCTAAGTGTGGTAGGATCCACTAAGGGGTGTGTCGTGATGGCTCCACTAGTTGCTTCAAGTGTAGTCAGAATGGTCACTTTATGAAAGAATTCTCTAAGAACAGGCAAGGTAATGGAAATGGGGGCAATAGAGCCCAATCGTCTTCAGTTGTTCCACCATACAGGGCTGCATCTAGAGGAGCTACTTCAGGGGGAGGTGGAGGAGCGAACCGCCAATATGTTATTACTAGTCGCCAAAAGCAAGAGGATTCGCCAGATGTTGTCACTGGTATGATCAGAGTCTTTAATTTTGATGTTTATGCTTTGCTAGATCCAGGAGCGAGTCTATCTTTTGTGACTCTATATGTTGCGATGAATTTTGATGTTCTTCCTGAGAAACTTCTTGAACCCTTCAATGTTTCCACACTTGTTAGTGAGTCTATTCTAGCTGAGAGAGTCTATCGTGATTGTACCATTTCCGTCAATCACAAGAGCACCATGGCTGATTTAGTTGAGTTAGACATGGTAGATTTTGATGTCATGCTAGGTATGGACTGGCTTCATGCCTGTTATGCCTCAGTCGATTGTAGAACTCGAGTTGTTAAGTTCCAGTTTCCTAATGAGCCAATTATAGAATGGAGGAGTAGTTCACCAGTGCCTAAGGGTCATTTTATTTCGTACCTTAAGGCGAGAAAGTTAGTTTCCAAAGGGTGTGTCTATCACTTAGTCCGAGTTAATGACTCTAGTGTTGAGACACCATCTATTCAGTCAGTTTAAGTTGTTAGAGAGTTTCCAGAAGTCTTTCTAGTTGATCTTCCCGGAGTCCCTCCCGAGAGAGAAATAGAGTTCGGTATAGATATCTTTCTCGATACTCGTCTTATCTCTATTCTTCCATATATAATGGCTCCAGCAAAGTTGAAAGAGTTAAAAGAGCAGTTAAAAGATCTCCTTGAAAAGGGTTTTATTCGACCAAGTGTCTCACCTTGGGGCGCTCCGGTCTTATTTGTGAGGAAGAAGAATTGTTCTATTAGAATGTGCATAGATTACCGTCAGTTGAACAATGTTACTATCAAGAATAAGTATCCTCTTTCGAGAATTGATGATCTCTTCGATCAACTTCCGGGTGCCACTTATTTTTCTAAGATAGACCTCAGATTTGGCTATCATCAGTTGAGAGTAAGAGAAAGTGATATCCCTAAGACAGCTTTCAGGACCCGTTATGGTCATTATGAGTTTTTGGTCATGTCGTGTTGTTTGACTAATGCGCCTGCAGCGTTCATGGACCTTATGAACAGAGTATTCAAGCCTTATTTAGATATGTTTGTTATTATTTTCATTGATGACATTCTAATCTATAAGAGGAGTGAGGAAGATCATGCTAGCCATCTCAGAATAGTTCTCCAAACTCTAAAGGATAGAGAGTTGTATGCAAAGTTCTCAAAGTGTGAGTTTTGGCTTGAGTTTGTGGTATTCTTAGGCCACATTATTTCTGGTGATGGTATTAGAGTTGATACTCAGAAAATAGAGGCAGTGCAGAATTGGCCTAGACCCACATCTCCAACTGATATTAAGAGTTTCTTGGGGTTGGCTGGATATTATAGAAGGTTCATTGAGGGGTTCTCATCTATTTCATCTCCTTTGACTAAGTTGACTCAGAAACTAGTAAAGTTTCAATGGTCTGAAGCTTGTGAGAAAAGCTTTCAGGAATTTAAATTTAGGTGACTATTGCCTCGGTATTGACCTTACCAGAAGGTACGCAAGATTTTGTGGTATATTGTGATGCGTCCAGAGTTGGTCTGGGTTGTTTATTGATGCAGAATGGCAAGGTTATAGCTTATGCCTCCAGATAGCTTAAGGTTCATGAAAAGAATTACCCAACTTATGATCTAGAGTTGGCTGTCGTAGCGTTTTCTTTAAAGATCTGGCGTCACAATATTTATGGTGTTCATGTGGATGTATTCACCGATCACAAGAGTCTTCAGTATGTGTTTAGTCAGAAATAGCTAAATCTCAGACAAAGGAGGTGGTTGGAGTTACTCAAAGATTATGACATGAGTATTCTACATCACCCAGGTAAGGCTAATGTAGTTGTTGATGCTTTAAGAAAATTGTATGTGGGTAGTACCGCCGATGTTGAGGAAGACAAGAGAGAGTTAGCGAAGGATGTGCAAATACTTGCAAGACTAGGAGTTCGATTGATGGATTCCAATGAAGGAGGAGTGGTGGTGATGAATGGGGTTGAATCATCATTAATGTCAGAAGTGAAAGAGAAACAAGACCAAGATACTATTTTGCTTGAATTGAAGGCAAATGTTCATAGGCAAAAAGTGATGGCTTTTGAACAAGGGGGGAAAAGTGTATTGAGGTATCAAGGTAGATTGTGTGTACCAAAGGTGGATGAACTCCAAGAGAGGATCATGGAGGAAGCTCATAGCTCTAGATATTCTATCCATCCGGGTCCACAAAGATGTATCGTGACTTGAGAGAGGTTTATTGGTGGAGTAGTATGAAAAAGGGCATTGCAGAGTTCGTTGCTAAGTGTCCGAATTGCCAACAAGTCAAGGTAGAGCACCAGAGGCCCGGTGGTATGGCTCAGAATATAGAACTTTTGGAATGGAAGTGGGAGATGATCAATATGAATTTTATTACAGGTTTACCACGGTCTCGCAGGCAGCATGATTCGATTTGGGTGATTGTAGATCGAATGACTAAATCAACTCATTTCTTACCGGTAAAGACTATCCATTCAACAGAAGATTATGCTAAGTTATATATTCAAGAGGTAGTCAGACTTAATGGAGTTCCGGTGTCCATTATTTCAGATAGAGGTGCACAATTCTGGAAGTCTTTCCAGAAAGGTTTGGGAAAGTGAATTTGAGTACTGCTTTTCATCCTCAAACTGATGGTCAAGCAGAGTGCCCTATTCAGACTTTAGAAGATATGTTGAGGGCTTGTGTGATCGATTTCAAGGGTAATTAGATGATCACTTACCTCTCATAGAGTTTGCTTACCATAATAGTTATCATTCTAGCATCCAGATGGATTCTTATGAAGCTCTTTATGGGAGAAGATGTAGATCTCCTATTGGATGGTTTGAAGTTGGTGAAGCTGGGTTAATAGGACCAGACTTAGTTCATCAAGCTATGGAAAAAGTGAAGGTTATTCAAGAGAGATTGAAAACAGCGCAGAGTCGTTAGAAATCCTACACCGATGTTAGGAGAAGAGACTTAGAGTTTGAAGTAGATGATTGAGTTTACTTGAAAGTTTCACCCATGAAGGGTGTTATTAGGTTTGGTAAGAAGGAGAAGCTTAGTCCCCGCTATATTGGTCCTTACAGAATATCCAAGAGGATCGACAATGTAGCTTATGAGTTAGAGCTACCCCAAGAGTTAGCAGCGGTTCATCCGGTATTTCACATTTCCATGTTGAAGACGTGCATGGGCGATCCTTCAATTATCATACCTATTGAAGATATTGGTATTAAGGATATCATATCTTATGAGGAGATTCCCGTGCAGATTCTAGATCGTCAGGTTTGCAAGTTGAGAACCAAGGAAGTAGCATTAGTCAAGGTTCTGTGGAGAAATCAATTTGTTGAGGAAGCTATTTGGGAAGCTGAGGAGGATATAAAGAAGAGATACTCACATCTCTTCGAATCCGGAGAAATTCCAAATTAAGGTACTAATCCTTTTCTTGGCATTTGTTTTAAGTTGGCATGTTGTATTTATATTTTGCGTGTTAGGTGTTTGAGCTAAATGTTAGATGTTACCCCCCTTAGTTTGCTTAGAGTAAGCTCATTCGAGGATGAATGTTTCCAAGGGGGATATATTGCACCACCTCGCTGTTTGAAAGAACTAGAATTAGAAAGAAACTATTTTTGGAAAGATTAAATTTGGAAATTTAATCTTTTGTGCTAAGTATGAGTTTTGGGTCAACTTCAAACGACTATAACTCTCAGCACAGGATGGATTAGGTGGGCCATAAGATATCAAATGAAAGGTCTTTGAATTATCTTTCCAACGCTCGTATGAGGGAGATATGCCCGTTTGAAGTCGGGCTATCCAGAGAAGGAAAGTTACCCGGATTTAAGAGGGGTATTTTGGTCTTTTCCTTACTAAATAAGTTTAATTCATTTTTAGTAATTTATTTGGGGTCTAAACTGAGTTGGTTCAGTTTACGCATTCCAAAATTACGCTATGGCTTTGGGAGAAGAGAAAAGAGGAGAAAAGGTCAATATTTCGTCAAGTTCATAAGATTTCGTTGTGGATTTCGCCAAGGGTTGATCCCTAAAGAGGTATGTGAGACTTTCATAGCGTTGGGTTAGTTCAGCCACGCGCCAATCATTTTTATTTCAGTGAAATTCGTTCTAGAAAGTTGAAAGTTTAATGATCTTGAATTGTGTTCTTGAAATTGACTTTCGTTCTTGAGTTAGGATGGGATTGTTGAGTTCTTGAGGAAATCATGTCGAGTTTAGAGTCGTGTATGAGTAGATTCTTGTGTACATGTGTTGGGTATCTGAATCTAAGGAGAAATTGAGAAAAAGAAACGAATCTAGGCGAATCGGGGTTAGAAAATGAGGAAGAAAAAAGTCAGACAGAAAACACGTACCAGGTCTGCGTCGCGGACTTCTTCCTTCAGAGTGAACTTTTCCTCTCCGCGTCGCGGAGAGATTGCGGACCCCACTGTCTCAAAAATTATTTCGCGACCAAATATTAAAATGCATCTCCGCGTCGCGGACTTGCTCCCAGACAGTGTTTTTTTGACCGTTTCTCATGATTAACTATCTAAAAACACTCTTAATCATCATGATATCCTTCCTATCACAAATCATAACCTTTAATTCATAATTCAAATTCAAGGTAGAGTTAAGAGTCAAGTCTTGAGAGTTCTTCGAGTCATTTCAAAAGTGTTTTACAATTGTTTTAAACTTGTTTTAAGACTTGAGCATTGAGTTGAGTAAGAGTAAGAGTGAAGTTCTTTTTCTTCAAAAGATTATATGGGAACTAAGTATTCCCAAGGAGTAAATCTTTTCACATTTAAACAAAAAAGGAAACACCGATTTTCAAGAGAGCTTTTGTGCTAGTTTTTAAGTAATAATCTCAAACCACAGAAAAAGTTATGTTTTTAAATATATGAGCTAATTACATTTTGGGAGTAGTATTGAGCACCGATGTGGGGACGAGCTTGAGTTCAGATAATTCAAAGTCTCCATAAACCCTGTAGCCAACATGGGAAGAAAAGGGTCATACTTTTAGATGATTCCTTAATTCTTTTAGTATAGACTAGTGGATCCACTTAGTAGTTAGGTTCCATATCCCCGGCAAGGTATAAGACGGCCCTGTCAGCGTGAGGCAAGACGTTGTATCATCACATAGCTTACAGTGATGGTTGTCGGTTAGAGAAACTGCCACAGAGATATTTTGCATTCTTATATACATAGAGTTACTTGTATTTTCATATACAAACTGAGTTATTGTATATTTTTCATTACACTGAGTTGTTATTTACATGTTTTAAAGTTTTTCTTTATATTGCATCCTTATTACTGCTTTATATTGAGTTGAGTTGAGTTGAGTTGAGACGAGGTAAGTTTCTTCAGTTCCATTTCAAGATCCTCGCATGCTCGTACATTCCATGTACTGACGTCATTTGGCCTGCATCTTTTATGATGCAGATACAGGTAACCAGGATCATCATCCAGCGCTTCGTTGATCCAATTGAGCATTTTAGAGTCATTTGGTGAGCCTCCTTCTTTTCGTAGGATCCCTTTATTATTGCTTTATCATTTCAGTTGTTAGGATGATCGGGGGTCTTGTCTCGATTTTTCTCTTAGTATTAGAGGTTTCATAGACAGATAGTTATTAGTTCATTAGTCTTGATATTTCAGTTGTTTTGATTATAAGACTTGAGTTGCCTTATTGGCCAGTTGAATGTTTTCTTTTATAACATTCTAGTTTATTTCATGAACTTATCTTTGTTGAGTAAAGTCTTTCGCTGAGTAGTAAGTCAGGTCAAGGGTTCGCTTGGGGCCAGCAATGGTTCTCGAGTGCCAGTCCCGCCCAGGGTGTAGGCTTGGGGCGTGACATGAATCACCAACAAGGATTGTAGTGGAGTAGTAAGTATATACTCCTTCATCCTTAACCAAGAGGTCTCGGGTTCGAGCCCCCTTGGATACGGAGTCGTCTTTGTTAGGGAGACCTTTACCCCTCAATGGGGGACTTTTCGGTGCGAATCTGTGTTTAGTCGGGCTCCAATATGGATATCGAACACCGGGTGGGAAACCAAAAAAAAAAGATGAATCACCAAATTCTTAAGCAAAAAAAATAAAAATCAAGAATTAATAGTTCCATTGCTAAAACACCAGTAAAAAGATAAGTTATTTTCTCATTAGTCTTTTGGGTAAATTTTATAAATGGTCATGCAACTTTTATTTTTCTTTATAAGAGTCATTTAACTACTGTTTTTAATACAAAAATCACACAATCTAAGAATACTAACTTTTAAATGGATAACTCAATTTTTTTTAATAAAGGGCAAACCAAACAAAATATTCATTAGTGGTCATTCGGCACTTTTAACTCTTAAAATTTTGGTATGTTTTTTTTTTCTTCTTCATCCTTGTCCTTCTTCTTCTTCTTCTACCTTCCATCTTCCTCGTATTATTTGTCTTTCGTTCTTCTTCTTCTTCTTTTCCTTCTCCTTCTTCGTCTTTTCCCCTTTTAAAAAATAAAAATAAAAAATTGACATATTGGAAATGTGAATCGTTTCGAGTAAATTATATATCAAAAAACTCAAAACATCAAGAGAATTTCGTATCTAATATGTGGGACTGTTTAGAGACGGTTTTGAGTTGATCAAGATTAAATAGTCAGTGTATACTTCATGTATAATCAGTGTATACTTAGTAAATAATTAAGTTATATTCTGATTTTTTGAGTGTATCATAATGCATAGTTACTGTATATTTCATGTATATGTAAGCAATTTGTATAGTCAATGTATACTTTCTATGCCTTTTGACAAGCTATATTGTATAGACAATGTATACTTCCTATAACTTTTGGCTATTTTTTTATGTAAATAAAATATGACTATATTTATTGTATACTAAATATTTTGTTATATACATTTAAAACTAGCCCTTTTAAAAAGAGCATTTCAGAAATAGCAAACATAATAGACATAATAAAGCTCTATAATTATAATTTCGATAATTGTGTTTCATAACTATAGTTCCGTTTGCTATGAAGGTTGTTGTTTGTATATTTCGCATGGTTTGTATATTTTGCTTACCCGTTTGTATATTTCGCTTGTGAATATACAAATAGGGTAAGTATATACAAATTATGTATTTATACGTTTAGGAATTTTTCAGAACACCGTTTGTATATTTCGCTTGTCAATATACAAACAGGGTAATTAATCGTGAATTTTTCATAAATCATATACAAATAGCTAGGGTAAGCATATACAAATTCTGAATTTATATAATCAGGAACCGAATTATACATAATTTTAATTTATACAATTAGACGAATTATACACATTAAACGAATAGCAAGATTTGGGAAAACTATGGCTGCGAATCACAGTTTTTCAAAACAGTAGTTATAGCATTTAATATCGTTTAAATATTTGCTATTCTGCACAGTTTTCCCTTTTCAAATCCAAACAAAGAAGTATTCAATTAAAAAGCTCCGGCCCGATTCAATCTGATCCAAAATCCATATCATGAAAAAAGTAAAGAAAAAATTATATAAACATACAACTTGAGATGTCATAATCTCTAAAATTTTCTGTCATTTAAAAATATACAAAAATCCCCTCTCGGACACATCCCTATCTCCACTCGGATATATCTATCTCTTCTCGGATACATTCATATCCCCTCTCAGATACATCCATCTTATCTCGGATACATCCCTCCCATTAAGTAATGTATCATTTGCAATGTATCGGACAACCACAGAATGTATTCGAAAGAAAACAAAAATTCTGAATTTTTGTAATTGAGAATACTTCTGGAATAAAATATAATTAGCCCAAATATATGAGATTTCTGTAAAATGCACAAAAATAAATATTAAAAATAATAATTAATATTGTATTAAAAAAAACTAGTGTTTCAACACGGAATTTAACATGAAGTGTTTGCTTAATGTTGCTGAGACGTGTTAAATAGTATAAATTTGGGTCCATCACGGTTTACTCGTGGAGTCTCTTTCACATGAAATAAACATAACTACTCGTAAATGAATTAATAAAATTTATGGATGACCTAATTATACTCCTGTCATATGACAAGATAATGCTTAACTCAACTGACAAGTTTTATTCTAATTATTCCTCCGTCTCATTTTTATGTGACACTCTCTGATTTGGTACGATATTTAAGATTTTTTTTTTAACTTTGTGGTATAAAACAATCATAAAGTACTTGTGTGACAGAGAATCATTTTATTAAGGATAAAAAGAAAATTTTTTACCTTCTCTGTTTGGACAGTTGTCCTCTCTATTATCAAATCACCCTTATTAAATATAAGTCATCTAAATATTGAAAAATGAATAATATTTAATAGCAAGGGTAAAATAGATATAAAATGGTAAATTAATCATTGGTTCTATAAACTGGACATGTATTGTTGGACATCTCAAAATAGTATACTGGACAAATAAAGATGAACGGAGTAAGTAGTTAAATTATTTCTAATTATAGTAAAGTGACATTCATTTTGACACGAACTAAAAAGGAAATGGTACCACATAAAATGAGACAGAGAGAATAGTTATTATTGATGTTGGCTAATGAATTTTTATAAAACTATGTTTATTTAAAAGTTTGAAATCACAGATTTTTACTTTGAAAAGCAATATGGAAATATACAATTTATTAATGTGATACATTGAAATATTTTGATATTTTATTTATGAATTAATATGAATCATTAAGTAAGATTACGTAAAAATTGAGAAAATTTTGATAACTTTCATTACTCATAGAATTGATCATATTTATGAAAAACTTACCACTTAGAAAGTTTCAATTTGTATATCAAAATAAAATTTCAACTTCATATCAATATTATTTCATGTCATAATTTTATATTATATATGTCAAGGGCCCTTAAACAAACTTTTGGACCATAGATGAAGTTTGCTAGGACGCAGACGAAAAACATGTTGACTTTTTTCTTCTTTTTTTTTTGCTCAGAAGTATACTTTTGTTTGTTAAACACAAGCAGAACCAAAATAAACTTTAATTAGCTTTAGCTTGTACACGATATATTTTATTTATGAACTATGATGTGCTCATTTAATATAATATTATACAAGAACTATTATTTTATATTTTTATAATCCGCCTAAAATTTTTGAGTGTGTGGGGGAGGTTTTTTCTTACTCTTATTTGTTAGTCATGATTGTACCAAACTAGTAAACTTCCTTGCACCGACCACCACCCACATTTGACTATAAAGAAGAAAAGATGTAAAAGAATTGTTTCTTCTTGTTTACATTCTATTCTATACATGACTCATAGTGTGGAAATAAAGAACAAATTAAAGACTGTGTGTGAACCTAGACTTATTTAATTAGTTTTATATTATAACTTTATATAATTAGTTACTTCATATATATATAAGTCACCTAGGTAGGACTTTCTTAGCCAATTAAGTCTTCATCACCGAGCACTTCTAATTTTGAAAATTTCCTAAGCTTTTTGTTTGATAGATATACGAAGACTTTTGGATCTAAAGGGAGTTTCAACTTTACTAACTTTTAAATGTATAGTTATAGTTCAAATATACATGTTTATCCCCTTGAATAATTATAATTCAAAGGGTGCTTTGTTAACTTTGTGGATTCTGGGCATAATCCAGAATTCTGGAGAGTAATTTGCAGAGAGAATTTTATCCTTTCATTGATTGATTCACAATGCTTAGTACAATGATACATCAACTTAGATAGTTAACTAACTCTGACTCTATTTGCATCACTAACAGTGCAATACATAATGTGTAACCAATTCTGATTAACTCATCAAGGAACTCCTACACACTTATTTAACTCCTTCACATGCTTAGACAATTAAATTAATTACTATCCTATATGAGTATATTACCCCTCGTTTTTAGTAACAAATAATATATTATCTTTTAGTTTACGAATCTGTTATTTGCTTTTTATATTTCAGCCATCTGGTGGTTCAATAATACATATATAGTCATTTGTAGTATTTAGAACTTTAGATAATTCCTTGTAGGAGTGTTAAAAATGAGCCCATATATAGGTAACTCGTCCAATTTATTCAGAATTTTAAGGGTTGTGATCAAGATAATTTGAATTGTATTCAATCTTAGATCATTCAAGTCTTAACCATTTTAAGAGAATCATCAATTGAGCCCAATTTAATCTCATATTTCAATCTGTTTTAAGACTCTTTATTTACATTGATGTTCCTATATTGAAAAAGTATGAATTACTATCGATTTTATATCTTTTAGGATTTATGTATCAATTTGTAACTTTAAAAAAAAAAAATCTTGAGTTGAAATTCAAATTGTGGTTATAAAATTAAATAACAATATGTTAAAATTATTAACATTAAGCGGGTCAAATTGGACGGGTAATGACCCAACTTGATTTTTAGTCCATTTGAGCCCAAAATAAACTTGACCCAACCCAATTTTTATTTCATCCCATTTTAATATCTCTAATTTTACTCAACTTGCTCATTTGACACCCCTAATTTCCTATATTCTAGATTTCTTGATGACTGTCAATATAGACTGTCAATTAATTATTATGATTTATAGTAGGGGTGTCAATGATACAGTTCGGTTATTTTTAAAAAATTATATCATCTCAATTTTTCGGGTATTTTATAATATATAACCAAAATTAGACTTTTTAAAACCATTCCAATCATATCGGTTTCTCTTCGGTATCGATACGGTTCGGTTAATTTTTGATTTTTTTTTACTTAAAATATCACCTCAAAATATACTACCATTAATATATTTCTTTCACAAGTATGTTCTTGAGGAAGCACTTTAATTCTTCACCAAAAAGACAAGAATGTAAAATCTTGTTGCCGTATTGTTTGATCTTAAATATTTAATAAGAGTGTTTGGATAGGTTTTGTTGTATTGTTTGATAGAGTATCTATTACAATATCTTTTAATTTTAAACATAATTAAGTAAACGCTAATTAAAGAATAAAGATCCAAAGCCGTCTAGTCACCAGAGGCCTATGACCTAAGTTATATTTATATTTCAAAAATGTTATAAAATATATTTATATATTAAATTTAACATATTGTTGATATATAAAATATATTTACATATAAAGTATTCGGTTCGGTTCGAGAATTTTTCGATTTTTTTTCATAAATTTAAAAAACCATCCCAATTGTTCGGGACGGTTATACACTTAAATAAAAATCCACGATTTTATTAAAAAATAGCATAAATTGGTTCGGTTCGGTTAGGTTCGGTCGGTTCGATCAGTTTTTCATATTCTTTTAACACCCCTAATTTATAGGACACTTTACATAATTTTTAAATATGTAATATTATTTTTAGTAACTTAAATTCACAACTAAAATTTAATTATTAGACTATATCAAAATTCGAACAATGACACATAAAATAAAACTAAAAAAAATACTTATAAGCCAGTTAAGTACTTGTCTATTTTAACAAATTAAGAAAATTTTATTACTTATTAACTATACTAATATTAAATAACAACATAAAATAATAATAATAATTAAATTTAGAGTTCTAAAACATTATTAATAAAATCAATTTAAGAAGATATATCTCTATTCAAAATTTTCTATAGAAATATATCAAATCAACAAAAAATCAAGTTGTTGGGAAATAGAACAACATGTATGTAGTATTGTTGATTAACAAAGTGAACTTGATTTACTATTTATTGTCTTAAACATAATTTATCAGGTGAACTAGAAATCAAGTCTCGAAATCTAACGTGGACAACCTATATAAATATTAGAGATTGCAACAAAGAAGAAAATAAATGGGAGAATTAAAGAAGTAAAAAAGAAAAGAAATAAATAGCTGAAATAAAATATAAAAGAAGAAAAAAAAAGGAGGAAAGAAAAAAAAGCATAAATAAAGTTGAAAGAGGAGTCAAAGTTCTCATATTGGATGAAACTTATTTCATGGAATGAAATTAGATATTTTCTTGTAGGCAGCCAAGTTCTATTTGAAGTAAACATCCTAATTTGTGATATACTATGGTATGAAAAATCTTCAGCATATATATATGACATAAATATCATTAAAAGTCGCACCTATTGCATATTCATAAAACTCATCATCTTGAAAGTAATAGTCATTATCCATTAAAGCAAAATCGTAAGAGTTTGTCGCAATAACACTGGAACCTGATTTACGAATTGTGTTTGAGTTTGTACTATTGAATACTCCCTCCGTCCCTATTTACTTGTCAAATTTTGATTTGACATACCTATTATGAAAATAACGATTGATATAGTGAGTTTACCATTTTATCCATATAAATTGATAGGGTTACAAACATATTTACTCACTATATTTTGCAAAGACAACAACTCAATATTAATAAATTGAGGATATAATAGGAAAAAGAAAATTGTTCTTCCTTGATTTGTCAAAAATGACAAGTAAAAGGGGAAGTCAAATTTGAAAATATTTGACAAGTAAATAGAAACAGAGGAGTATTAGTTTGATAAGTTAAAGACTAGAGTAATTAGTCTTTACTAAAGACTTCTGGTGCACCAATAAACTTAAAAGAAAAAATAAAGAAATAAGGCTCTAGCTGGATTCAAACTCTAGTCTCGCGGATGATTTTTCTAGCTTGTACCAACAACATAATGATACTCCTATACAACTATACTCATCATGTGTGAACTGTTAATTATATCATAATTGTTGTTATTTCTCAAGATAGATACACATATATACACATGATTTTCGAAGTTAACGGATGCACGTGCACCAACACATTGAATATGGGTCCGCCTCTCATTAAAAGTTAGGGTTATTAGTCTTTAATTTGTTGAGTTGTTCCAAGATTATTATTGAGTTGTAATAAATTTCTAGATTGAAAAGAGTAGTTGTGTGGATGAATTTTGTTACAAGATACGAATTTAATTTCTTGAAAAGTAATTAGAACAGTTTGAGTGAACTTTTAGTCAAGGTACTTTAATGAATCCCTTAGATTAATAAGTTGAAATTTGAAATGTTGATCTTGAGAAGTCAGTAGAAATTGGTGGTTGAAATTCTATGTTGTATAATTAATGTAATATAAAATATTAAAAAATAATTATTTATTTTAATATATTAAAAGTAATAAGTAGAATTACAAATTTGTTGTTAAAATGGTGAACGAATAAAAATAATAAAGAAAGTATAAATGGAGAGAGTATAGTTTATATACGTTGTTGTTATTGTTGTGATAAATGAAAAAATACATTTATGGGAACACGTTATTAGTGGTGTTTGAATTATGTAACGCAACTTTACACGGAAAACTTGACTACTTACTCCTCAATCAATTCAACTAAACCTAACAAACCTTCTTCATGTACAAACATTCCACATTCCACATTTGCGTGTAATGCTAAATAACCAAAAAATTTGGTCTGAATTTGATTAAAAATTTTAAAAAATTATAATATCTTTTTAATTTTAAAATAAATTAATCTTTTTTTTATTTTTTAATTAAAAAGTATTAAAGTTAAAAGGGTAAAAATATTTAAAAAGGTAAAATACCTTTCTGACCAAAAAAAATTTTCCTTAGATAATTTAGGTTCGAGTCAAATATATGAAAAAACTTTGATAGAGAGCATTTACCCCGAATATGTTGCGCGAATTTAAAATAATTGAATTCTCTAGTGGAAAGGCTAAAAAGGAAAAAAAAAAGACATTCCAGAGTTTGAGGCGGGAAAGGGTGTTTGTGTCATTTGCTGATCCCGCGTCAACTTTGGCGTCTTCCATCACATTACACTCTCTTACTAAAACCACCTAAACTTCTCCCTTTTCCACCGAAACCATCAAGAACTTTCCTCCTCCTCTCTTCTTCCTTCAACTTGCCCACTTCCCATCCATCTATATATATATATCTTCACCATTAATTTCTCTCTATATTTACAATTACAGATTTGCATTATTTACCATGAGTAACGATACCCCAAGCATGATTCATGATCCATTGATTGATTCCACAGGAGGAAGCTATGCATTGAGTGGCAAAATTATGCTAAGCGCTATTGTTATCTTATTCGCTGTTGTTGTTTTCATGGTGGGTCTTCATCTATATGCTCGTTGGTACCTTCTATCACAGCGCCGCCGTGAACTCCTTCGCCGCCGTAGGGTCCACCATCGACGGACCCATATTGTTTTCTACGTTGATAATCCTGGTTCCGGGTTGTCTGATGCTAACCGGGGTTTGGAACCGGCGGTTCTCAATTCCTTGCCGGTTTTTGTTTATTCCGACAAGACTCACCCGGAACCGCTGGAATGTGCTGTTTGTTTATCGGAATTCGAGGAGAATGAAAAGGGTCGGGTTTTACCCAAGTGTAATCACTCTTTTCATTTGGAATGTATTGATATGTGGTTTCATTCACATTCTACTTGCCCTCTTTGTCGCTCTCCGGTGGAGGCAGTATTTATCGAACCGGATAATAACCGGGTTGAGGTGGCAGTAACAGTGAATGAACCGGGTTCGAGTTCCGGTTGTGAGGAGAATAGTAGTCATTCCAATATGACGCCGTTGGGTTGCCGGCGAAAAGGATTGGATCTGACCGGAGTAAGAATAGAGGTGCCAAGAAGGAACGATTTCGAAGCCGATTTGGAAATGGGAGTGAGAGTGAGTTCACCGGCGATTCAATCGAGATCACCAGCGACTCGTTTAATGTCTTTGAGAAGAATACTGAGTATGAACAGAAAAATACCCACCGGAACTAGCCATTCCCCAAGTGGGAGTTGCGCGGCGGAGTTGAGCTGCGGTGGAAAAATTCAAGTCGGCGGCGAAAGCATCACAACTCCGTGAGTGACAAATTCCGGCACACATCCCTAGGCAAAGAAAGCTAATGAGTCACGCCGATTGCGTGAAAACAGGAGCAACAGTGACTTGACTGCATCAAAACTCATATTCAATGTCCTATGACACGTGGCAATTTATGACGGTATTGGAATGGAAGGAAAGCAGTCATGGTAGACTTTTGAGGGGCATGTTTGACTTGTAAATTAATGGTAGGAGGATTAGAAAAGTGCAAGTTGTAAAGAGTATTATGTAACTATTTTCTAAATTCGTTGAATTCCTTTATCTCTATCATGAAGTATTTGAAAAACGTTTGTTACTAATTTATGACTCATACTTGTGTAGTTGGTAAGTGGAATAGTAGTTCAATCATCTTAAAAGATTACGATTCAATTTGCAATATCATTATTCGGAAGTCGTAACTTGGTTACACTTTCTGAAAGCGTTAAAGAATTAATATATATATTTTGATTGATGCTATGTTCACTATACTGTGTAACTGTAATATTATCATTTATTTTAAAAAAATATAATAATATATATTTGTTGTTTATGTAACTTTATACTTTGTTATGATATTCGATATATCGGTTGTTATTTCTAAATATCAAATATCGTATTGAATATCAAAAAAATTTAAAATGTATACCATATATACCACATCAAATATCATAATATGATAAATCAGTATATATCATACCACGCCCATTCCTATCAATAGGTGAAACTTAAATTTTTATTAAATAATAATTGAACAATGACATAACTTGGTAGAATTTTCTGTCACTTTAAGATGAGATTAATTTTTAATAATTCTTCTACTAGAAGAGTGGGTTTAGGGGAAGTATCAACATGTTAGTTATTTGTCAATAAAATTAAGGTTAAGAGCTGTTTAGTCATTTTAGGTATAAACTACAATCTATTAATGGTAAGCTAAATGTAAGAGAGCCACTGCATTGGCTATGGAATTGTGTTATTACTACTTCGCCATCACATGGCTGTTCAAATGAATTATTACTACTTTGCCCCATCATGACTTTGGGAAAAATTCTCTACTTTGAATCATTACTATTTCTTTTTAATTCGTTTCAAAAAGAGTATTATTTTATTATAATTAAAAATAATTTAATTTTTTTTAATGAAATAATATATAAACATACAAATATCTAATAATTATTTTGGACCATAAATTTCAAAAGTTTTTATTTTTTCTGAAACACCATGCAAAATCAAACGCCACATAAAATGGGACCAATGAAATACTATATAGAAGCCAGCAGTTGTCCTTAACATGTCTGCTTCTAGCCGAGGGTATTTTAAAAAAAATTTGTATTCTCTCTATTTTAATTTGTTCGTCTTATTTTTCTTTTTAATATTATGTTATTATTCAATACGTCAAAAAAACTATAAATCACAATAACTAACAACTTAAAATATGTAAAAGATATAGAAAAAGTATAAATGATTCACGGACAGAGGAAACAACATATATTACTTGAAAATTACGTGAAAGGTACCATGAATCACAATAATTAACAATTTTAAATATCTAAAAATCCTGTTAAAAATTGATTGACTCTTCAAATTTTATTTGTATCACATAAATTAAAATAAAAAATAATGTAATAAATATTGGGTCCGTGCTAACACGGGGATAATGTATGTAGTTTCTTTATATCTTTTATTTAAAGAAAATTGTCATTTTTTAATATTTTATTCTACCTCAATTTATACCATTAGAATTTAAGAGCAAACACTAAATACTAAATCATTACAAAAAGAATCATTACAAAAAATAAGAAAAAACATGTTAGTTGAACAAATATCAAAATCAGCAAGAAAAACATTTTCAAAATGTAAAAAAAAAGAGAATATAACTGATAAAAAAAAAAGAGAGTATTGATCAATTTTTCATTTTTCTTCTAACAAATATCGATATCGGAATCATCAAAAAAATATTTAAAAGTTCTCTCTCAGGTTTATTTTCTCTATCTTTTGTAGGATAGAGTACTTGATCCTCCATATTGTAATTAATGATTTCTTAAAAAAAGCTTTTGAACTTTATGTTATGTCTATATTATTTACATTTGTTACCTACATTTTTTATACATTAAATAAATATTTAAAAAAAAATATAAAATGAAACACACGAGATATATAAATACTATTTAAAAGTAAAAGTTATAAGAAATAGATAAAGAGATATAAGTTGCAAACAAAAGTTATAAGAAATAGATAAAGATATAAGTTGCAAACAATCTGAATGTATAATTGTATTAGAACATTAATCATTATACATTGATTTTATCTATAAAAATAAATAAATGAACAAAGAAAAAAAGGGGAAAAGTAAAAAAATGTATATTTAGGTGCATTAAATGTGTCGTTTCAAAGACTACAATTAAATAAAATATAGACTACAGATTTCCTTAATTATGTTGCTAATTAAGACATAAAAAAAACACTACACTATTACATTTAGAGAGTAATAAGAAAGAAAAGAAAATAATTGTAATAATTTTCAAGAAAAAATAACAACAAAAACGTGTTGTTACGTACACAGAAAATAAACAATGACATTATAAAATAAATTATTTCATCCTTCAATTTTCTCTTTAAAAATAATAAAAATGAAATTCATCATCATTAATAGCCTAACCTGATGTAATTCTCACTACGAATTATGGATAAAAATACAGAAATCAAAGACAAGAAATAAAGATAGAATAAGAGATACAAGAGATGGACAATTGACAACTAAAAGATATATTAAATCCTAAAACCTCCAATTACAATCCCTAAACAAGCACCTAATCTAGATAAATAGATTGACACAAGAAAAGGAAATCAAAAGCAACCTCAAGGTATATTAAACCTAAAGACCTCAATTGATTAATCCGAATCAAGCAGCGAATCTCTTACGAAGACCTCAAGAAAATTGAATCTCCAAGCAACCCCCGTTTCTAAACAAAGTTCAATAGAAGCCTTACCAAGCTCTCAAGTCTCTCAAAGGAGATCCAATTCATCAATCATTCATTTTCAAAATAATCTACCTAAAGGAAGACCCAAACTAGCTATTTATAGTTTTAGGCCATTATTACATAAGAGGCCCAAAATGGGGAAAAGGGCGAGCTGGGTCATGCTCGCCTAAGGGACTTGGCGAGTCGCCGAGTGGTTCGGCGAGGTGACCCTTCCTCTAGAGCCTTCTGGAACTTTAGGCGAGCAGGGGTCCTCGCCTAAGCCATTGGGCGAGTCACCGAATGGGCCCTGCTGCTCGCCTAAAGTGGCGGCTTCAATCTTCTTCCCTGCACTTCCCCAAATGATCTTCCATGCATGAGAACCTCTCTTTGCCATCAATACAAGCTCAAAACCCCCTAGTTTCATGAGCAATCCTTGCATTCCTTGGGGTCCCCAGCTTGGCTTCGAGTGAGCGGCCTTGGTGCAATCCGAATTGCATCATTCTCTCCTTCTTGAAAAGGATTCGTACTCGAATCCAATCTTGAAAAATCATGTAAAGTACAAACAATAGACATATCCTCATAGCATGAGGGTTAGTACAATGGTTAGCATAAAAAACATTACACCAAGGAGATTCAAACTCAAGGAACAAGCAAGTATCCTCTAGTATCATGACTATTAAGCCCATAGATGGAGAGCAAGGAAATTGGCTATTCTTCACATCAAAAGGATAATACCGCCCAAAAGATGACACTTCTACAAGCTCAAATACTCCCAAACATTCACCGGGGTCAAAATGATAATAGGTCCACATGATTGGGTCATACATACCCTGACCCAAATACAATGCACCTTTAACACAAACAGAAGACTCATCATATGCAAAGAGATAGTAGAGGAAGGTGTCATGCTCACTGAGGTCATCTAAGGTGTTCCTATATGTAAGATCACAACTAGGTTCAAGGATCCTAGCACTCATTACATCACAAGATGGAACACACAAAGACATCATGGCGAATTTAAGATAAAGTTCACCTTCTCTTGACAAATAACTCCCACCCCCATAAGATGCACAATCAACAAGATCATACACAAAGCGATAGTAAAGAAATGGGCTTAGAAAACTACCCTTCTCCGTACACAACGTAGGCCCCTCAAGTGGATTGTAAACCTTCAGGAAGGGCTTCCATCATAGGGGAAGGTGTCAACAAATTCATCCAAATTATGCCTGTCATCTCGACCAAGCATCACTACACAAGTGCCACAATTCAACTCATTACTGGGTCAAATGGAATGGAAATCCATGAACATGGATCAAGTACACCCCTTTTTGCCCTATTGGCACTCCTGTCTTCAAAAAACATATTTCACTCAAAAGCGTGAGCATCATCATATGCAAATAAGTAATAGAGAAAGGTGTCACATAAATGAACTTCAATCAAGGTGTTCTCAAGTTTAGCCTCCACTTTAGATACTAGAGAATCACGACTCATACGAAGCATTGTAATACACAAGGAAGAAGTAACAGTTAACACATAAGCATCCCCTTTCATCTTAATACTACTCTTTTCAATAAATATACTATCATCTTCACAAAAGAGGTTTCCATCTTTGGAAAGTGTGTCATCACACCATAGTGGATTCTCAAACAATTTGACAACATTTGTGAGATTTCCATCTTTGGAAAGTGTGTCATCACACTATAGTGGATTCTCAAATAATTTAACAATATTTTCAACAAACAAAAATGTCACATTGGAAGCATCATCATATTTATGACATAGAGTGAAATGAGCCATCTTTGAAAACACATAATAACCATTGAGCTCATCAATCATATCATCTAATCTAGGAATAGGATGATGATACTTTACCGTGACTTTGCTGATGGCCCGACAATCAGAACACATACGCCATGTTCCATTTTTCTTTGGAACCAAGAGAACCGGAATGGAACACCGACTTGTACTTTCTCTCACATAGCCCTTGTTGAGGAGTTCCTAAACTTGCCTTTGTATCTCTTTGATATCCTTTGGATTACTTCGATAAATCAGTTTGTTTGGCCATTGTGAGCCCAGCACGAAGTCAATTTGGTGCTCAATTCCCCGAAGATAGGGCAATCCACTTGGGAGTCCCTTTAGAAAGACATCATCATAATCCTGCAAAAGAAAGGAGATAGAATAGGGAAGAGAAGAATGAGATTGGTTAGTTTCCAACACATGATCCCTATGTGTGATAAGGATCAATGAACTTTTGGCCTCCACTTCCTCCCTTATCTCTTTATGCTTAGCCAACAACACTTGGAATTTTCCTTTCAACTTCCTCCTTTCTTCCTCTTCATGACCCTTGACCTCCACATGTCCATCCTCCTTCTTCCTTTTCTCCCTCAACTCACTTATCTTTTGATACATTTCATTGACTTGAGATAGTGACATAGGATGAATGACATATTTACGTTCATTCAACACAAATGAATATGTGTTGGTTCTCCCATCATGTATGGTTGAACGACCATATTCCTAAGGTCTCCCGAGTAGTACATGAAAAGCTTGCATTGGGATCACATCACATAGAATAGCATCTTGGTACTTTCCAATTTTGAACTTGATCAACACTTGTCTATGAACCCTCAATTTTGAACAGACAGTGGTGCCTGGACCACTGTTTGTGCCGGAGGAGGAGCTGGAGCTGAAGCAGTAGGAGTAGGTATCTGAGGCTCCGAAATCCTAGACGGATCATGTAATAATTTGAAGCGTAGCTCCGCTCTCTGGGCCTGAAGCAACTGATCATCCTCAGGCTCAGAGATAGAGGCCGGAGAGTCAGCCTGAGAATCCCCCTCATTGTCGGAGGTAGTGAGGTGTGTTTCGTAGACCCCCTCACTAACGGAGGGGAGCTCCCCTCCGCTGGTGTCACAACCACGGGCGCCTTGACTTTGCCTTTTCCTACCTTCGGAGGAAGTTTTGTAGCCTTTGCCCGGGAAGCAACCGCTTCCTCATTGATTTTAACTTCACGTGCCCACTTTCAGGGCGACATGTCTCTACCAGCAACTTTGGGTCTAGAAATTCCTGTAAAACATTGTAGAAAACATTAGAAAAAGTCAAGAAACATTTCAGAAAAGAAACTGCAGGAAGACTTGCCAAACCGGTTGCCGAGTCGCCGAAAGTTCCAAAATAAAAATGCTAAAAATTCAAAGCTGGTCGGCGATGTCCAGGGATAATCGGCGGATCGCCGACACCAATCAGCGAACTAGAAGTAACTCGCTGAAAGTTACAGTGCATTTATGGAAATTAAGGGCACAGAAGGGCGATCAGAAGAGAGTTTCGGTGAGTCGCCGAGTGAACTCGGCGAGCACAGGCATATCGCTAAAAGTTACAGCGCTTAAAGCCTAAAAAGAAGAAATAAAAGGCGATCAAAGGGGACTTAGGCGAACAGCCGAACCACTCGGCTAGCTCGACCCAGCTCGCCGAGTAGTCCAACGTGCCAATTTTTCACCCCAAACTTCAAAATCAAGCCCACAACCCATGAAAACAAAATTAAACACCAAATACATGCAATTGACACTGTACCCATACGACCTATGCCCTCGGGGTACTCAGACGTCCCCCGATTTAGCCAAAATTAGCCAATTGACGTCTTTTGCCCTTAAGAATGACGTCGACCGCTCTATCATCAGGAAAATTTTGACAATTAACACAATTCGGGGTTACTCAGACTTCACCCCGCTAGAGCCATAAAAAATTCAACACAACCGAACAATTTATTCATTTAACGACTTGGGAATTTACCAATTAAGACCGATTAATTACAAATTCACTTAAGAACGGGCACACCAACTATCACACGATACATCAATCAATAAAACACATATATCATCAACAAAACAATGATTTCATTTGATATCGACCACTATTTAATTTGGAGTTCAGAAAACCAACCTATAATGCCGAAAGTTGAAAATCTAGGAAGAAAAGAATTCCCCAAAATCTACCCCGAGCAACGATTCCAAACGAAACGAGAGTAAAAAAATGCAAGAATACGAAAAATCTTATATCGATGTGAGACTACGGGAGTTGAAAAAGTGAGAAAGTGAAGGATTTTTTAATTTAAAACCGTTTGGCCCTTTTAAAATTCTTCAGTTCGCGCGCCAGTCGGTGAGGTAAGTCGAGCTCGCCGACCCATTCGGTGATGCACCGAGTGCTACTTTAGCCCATCGAGTTTTACAGAACCTCTGGAAAGCCAGATGGTTCCAACGGGGGTCCAAGTCGGGCTCGCCTAATTGCCATTCTCCAAAAAAAATTCAACTTTTCAACCTGTACATTCAACACCCGTTATTCAAACAACAGAAATAAAAGCATTAAACCTTGGGTTGCCTCCCAAGAAGCGCGTTATTTAACATCGTGGCACGACGTGGTTACGCTTTCAAGATTCATTTTTCGGGTTAGCCAAGGTATCACTTGGTAGACCCCCTTTTGGCCTTGGGTTCAAATGAGATGAAATTTGACCTATTTGCATTTCCAATTGCTTGATGGACACGGAGTGTGAGGTGACCGTCTGATTGAGTGTAGAGACGTCCTCTTTCATTTCTTTTTAAACTTTGTCCAACCCTTCTATCTTATTGAGAATGCGTGCAAGCATGTCTTCCATACAGAAGTTCTCCGAGTCAGCCTTTTGCTCTTTAGGCTTTTGACGTTCATGGGGTGGGACGTATCTTTCCTTGTCACCATTTCTTTCCTTCCAAGTAGCATTACAGTCACGCCATTCTCTGTCACGATCTATCCATCCATCATCTCTATTCCAACCCGGATTTCCACCCGGTCTTGGATAGTTTGGACGAAAACCTCCTCCTTGATTGACTAAGAAGTTCACTTCCTCATTATACAACGCCTCAAAGTGTGCTTCATCTGGGTTTGCTCTACCAATACCCACATCATTTACACTCTTCAACCCACTACCCATCATATTTTTGGACAAGATATCCAGTTGTGTCATCATTTTGGCCATGTTTTGGTCTCCCTCTTGGTCTTTCTCGATCTGCTCTTTTGTCATCCTAAAAGTGAGAGGAAACACTTGGTCCTCAAGAGTGTACCATGGTCTATTAATCTTGGTCATGCCGTCAAGGAGTTGAGTTGCGACCTCATAAGGCGGTTGCATTATACCACCTGGAACAAGTTGATCAACAACACCTTTGTTCACCGATAGAAGTATTGCAACAAAACGTTGTTTGGAAGTCCGTGAGTTGGACAGTGAAGTACCAACTTCTGAAATCTCATCCACGTCTCGTGGAGTGGTTCGCCTTCCAAGCGTTTGAAACCCTGAATACTATCTCTTAATGTCATCATCCTTGACGGAGGAAATAATCTTACAAAGAAAGCCACCGTGAGTTCATCCCAACTAGTAATGGAAATCCTTGGGAGATCAGCTAACCACTTGGTAGCTTCTCCCATCAAAGAGAATGGGAACAACCGGAGACAGACTGATTCTTGAGAGATATTCATGAATGGGAACGGACCACATACATCCACAAAATTCCGAATATGCTCATAGGGATCCTCATGAGCCAGCCCTTCATATAATCCTTTCATTTGCAAGAGCTGTAGCATTGTGCTAGTGACATGGAAGACCGCATTCCCATCAACTGGAGGTAGACGTATGACATCAACACCACCCAATTGGATTGGGTTATTAACATCATCAAGTTTCCGATATCATCTTGGTGGCCAATTTGGCTACCATTACTTCCGTTTACGCTCATTTCCTCTTCTGTTCAAACACAAACACAACCAAAAAAGTGAGTCGATTCAACTACAACAAAAAAAGATCACAAATCAAACTTCAATAATAGAATTCACAACTCACCGACAACGACGCCATTTGTGATAAATGCTCAATTATACCTCATCTAATTCTAGGTGTAGACGATCGTTATCTAGTATAAAACCCAACAAAGAGTTGGGGTCGAACCCACATGGAGCGGTACAAGTTCGAATTCAGTTATGAAGTTATAAATGTATTCTAATCGGTTATAGGACTAAAAATTATCGAAAGCATTTAGATAAATCGAAGGGATTGACAACAAATGTCAGATGAGGGGATTGGTTTGTTAATTAGCAACTAAAACAAATACGAAAACAGGGGAATCAACAATGTAGAGAGGAATTCTCGGGATGTGATCGATTAAAGGCTAATTTCTCTATATGGGTAATTGAAATTTACTAACATTTGCTAAAACTCAGTGGGTAGGATAGACTATAGATGCAACAACTTTCTCTCGAACAACTACTACGATTCAAGCGAGTTCTCTCGAACCTCGACAAGCTTAACAATATAAACAACACAAAATCTTAATTTATCTACTCTCTCGAGCTAGATAGGTAGAATTGAGTTTAGCATTCACTCTCTTGAGCTGAACCCACATCAACCCAATAACTACAATCATTAATCGAAAACCTTGGTTCCAAAACCTCTTTCTCAAGAAAGCCCAGAACTGTAAGTTAGAATTGCATTTACAACTACAATTCATAGATTAATACACAACTATCGATTAAACCACTTCAATTAAGCATTTAAATCAGTAAATAACAATACCCATAAGCTAATTAAGTCAATAATCACATGATCACCCTCCAAGAATTAGAGTTTTAGCTACACATCATAAAAAGATAGAAATAATTACCAATTAGATTAGCCATGAGCTGGGTAAAAGTTTCCAAGTCTCTACAATGCTCCAGATTGAATTAATTCAGAAACCCAATTGCAAATCCTCAAAATTAAGATTCAAAAGCTTCAAAGTCTACGATGGAAACTCAAAAACTCAGAGAAACTCAAACTCTCAGACTTGGGGAATCAAAACTCCTTACTCTTCATTTTAAATTTCAATTTATAGTTGCTCAGTTTTTGGCCTTAAAGGCCATTGGGAGAAGTAAGTCGGGCTTTGCCAACCCAGTCGGCGATCCGTCCTTCGTTCGACGATCCACTGACTGTCCATTTCTGTCTTCAAGTCGGTTCTTCCCCAGGGATGACACACTGGAACTTTGGACGAGCTAAAGAGCCACTCGGCGGTCCGCCGAGTGGTCTTGGCGATCACCAGGATCACTTTTCTTCACTTCTTCAGCTTGTTTGCTTCTTTTTGCCCGGTAGTGTCTTTGCCTTGATCCTTAGCCTTCATAACTGCAAATCAATACTTTAACATCAGTTTAGAGCATAAATTAGGCATTTGAGGACACTTTAACTATCAAAACAAAGGCCTAAATGAGTCAAAATCTCAAACTTATCAACTGCTTTTTTAAATTGTTTCACATCTTTAAACACGATACCCAACTGCCTCACAAATTTTCTTTGCAGTAGGGTCATGAATGATTTTTTTTATTGTTGTCCTCCTTTTTCTCAATAACTTTACCCTTCTTGCTCTACCTGATTTAGCTGCTTCATGTTTATCATCATCACAACACACATCTTCATCTAAGTCAAAACTATCCTCATCAGACCTTGCATTGTAAGACTCATCACCTCCTAGCCTTCTTTCATGACTTATTTTACTTGTTTCAGTTTCATCAAAATCTAGATCTGATCTAGCTTCACCTACTAGTACCTTTTCATTGTCAGCTGGTACTCTCTTCCTTATTTTACTCCTTTGAAAAGTTTATTTTCAGTCCTTAACTCCCTTACCTCCTAATGTACATCACTATCATACTCTTTCTCCTCATGATCTCCAACTAATTCAGCTTCAGACTCAACACTATCCTCACTTGAATAGTCAGAACCCTCTACTTCTTTTTCTGAGAAATTAGATCCAGTAGAGACAACATCTATATCATATCTCCTGCAGTAGAACCATCTGCATGAGCACCATATGCAGTAGAACAATCTGCAGTAGCATGAACTGTGGTAGTGAAAAAAGGTGAGGTTGAAAAAGTAACAAAAGGGTCCTCATTGTTTAAATGGTCTTCACCTACCCAAAAGTTAAAGTTTTCACTCTCACTACGCCTTGTATTAAAAGCTGAACCAGATTCTCCCATTTCCACATGACTACCATTTTCTAATAGAATGGACCCCACAATTGGCTCATCAATTAAATGCTTAAAAAATACCTCCATTGCATCCCCATCTTCCAAGGAACACATCATTTCTAAAATATTTATATCATTATCAACATCTATAAAAATGCCATTGTTAGGTGGTTTAATACTAAAGGTGCAGGCAGTGCTATCTCCCAAGTTTCTAATATAGTCTCTCAATTCAAAATATGACATCTTATCTACATCAACATCCAAAAATTCTATAATTTTTTCATCATTATATATTGGTTCCACACTACTTAAATCTAAGACTGCATCATGGTACCACCTTAAAGTGATCAAAGTAAATCCATTCATCTCTTACTTGAAGGCAATAAAAAAAAAACAGAATAGTAATTACTAGACATAGTACAATAGTAGCATTATGAACATAATTCTAAGACGAACATAAATACAACATAGTAGTATTAGATTTCTCCATGAACATTATACTAAGACGAATATAAATACAACACTACACGACTTAGATAAGAAAGGAAAAACCTAATTTCATGAAAACTGTGGTATAATATGGTGTAAATTGAACACCTACATACTATAATAGTAAGCCACACATAATATTTCACACAATGTTACTCTTAATTTTTTGAATTAATAGAAAACCCTAATAAAGCACAAACTCGACATAAGGGACAAATAATTAACCTTTACTAAAATTAAGCATGAATCAGTTGATAAACTACGTAATCAAATTGAAAATACACATAAGAATACTTGGATCATCACCAGAAAAATCAGTGATAGATTTTAGATGTTGGTAAGGGAGATGAAAAGAGAAAAGAGAAAAGAGAAAAGAAAGAATCGTTGGGGGTGAGGGGATAGTCGAATCTTTAAGAGGAAAAAAAAGAAGTAGAAGTGGAGGCCCGAGCGTGTAAATACGTTACTCAATATATTTGGTTTAAGTGGATAGGTCAACATTCAGGTGTGTATTAAATAGAGAAATACAATGTTTAGGTGGATGATAGAATACCTGTGAAGTTGGAGTGTGCAGTTGAGACTTAGGGTATATGTTGGGGAGGGGGGGTTATGCTAATTTCTCTAAGCTTTTTTAATTGAAATAGGATAATTATATTAGTTACGCTTCACGATAAAAATAGAGTAAATTTAGAAATAACAAACATAATAAAATAATAAGACTCTATAGCTATAGTTTTGATAATTGAGTTCCATAGCTATAGTTCTGTTTGCTATGGAGGCCCCGATTTGTATATTTCCCGCGCTTTATATATTTCGCTTGTGAATATACAAATAGGGTAAGTATAAATAAATCATGTATTTATACATTTAGGAATTTTTTAAAACTTCGTTTGTATATTTCGCTTGCCAATATACAATCATCATAATTTATTTTGAATTTTTTCATAAATAATATACAAATAGCTAGAGTAAGCATATAAAATTAGGAATTTATACAATCAGGAACCGAATTATACAAAATTCTGATTTATACAATCAGGCGAATTATACAAATTAAACAAATAGCAAAATTTAAGAAAACTATGGCTGCGAATCATAATTTATCAAAACAGTAGCTATACCATTTAATATCATTTAAATGCTTTCTATTCTGCACATTTTTCTCTAAAAAGTAGAATCTAGAGCACCAAATGGATAAGTTTGTCAATATATATAGATAAGTTACTATTACAGGTGAAAGCAAAATAAAACTTCAACCAATAAGAATGCTCCACTCAAACCCTATAAGACATCACCCAATAAATATACGCCACTTGGAGATATCATTGCGCCTGCCAGATGTATAATATTCCGTAATTCTAAAAAAATATTAAAATAAAATTTATTCCTAAAAAAATAAAAGACACTCGGTTCAAAGGGACTATCCTCAGGAAAAGAACCGAAAATAAAAGCCAAGGAACCCATCCTAAAAAAGAAAAGACTCAATAAAAAAGTAAAAACTAGGAATTCATTCCTCCACCCCACACTTAAAAAGATGTTATGTCCCCAAAGCATCAAATAAAATTTAAAACAAGGGTTAGGAAAACTCCCTGAGGCCTTTAGGCCTAGCTAGTAGCACGTTCTCTCAATTTTCATCAAGGATCGTCACCCCATACTTAAGCTCAAACGTGCTCCTTAGCTTCAAATTTTGGATACTCAGACTTCTCCAAAACCTGTAAAAATAACAAAAAAAAAAAAAAACACTAAACAAAATAAAAAATAAAATAAGAAGTTACACTATAAATTGGGTTGCCTCCCAATAAGCGCCTAATTTAACGTCGCGGCACGACACAAATAAATTCACCACTTTTCTGTCCACTTTGAACTTATGAATTTTACCCCTAACTTTGCATCAACTTTTCTGCTCCTCTCTAGGGGTGGTGGTATAAAGATAAAGGAACCAAATAATATATGTCACATCTTACACTTCTTGGTCCTTATGTGAGGAATGTCGTTTTGTCTACGTGGACTAAAAAACTTTAGGATGTAGGGGTCTTGTACCTCATCTATACACTCATCCATTAGTTCATATGATATAGAAAAGTGTTTTGAATGAGATTCAAAATTCCTCAACTCCAAAGCAACATTATTTACAACATTCTCACTTTTGTACTCTTTCTCATCGATATTAAGGAATAAGGTATAATTGAATGGTTGGAATTCCTCTTTTTGCTCCACTAGTTGGTCATCATCCACGACAATTGGTAATTGGACTTCAGACGCCTCAATCTTTTTGTTCAAGTGAGCCTCTAAGTCATGAATATCTGAGCCAAATTGATCTATTTCTTGTGTGAGCTCAACTCTTCCCTCAGTCAGTTGGGTTGTCATGTATGTTAGACCATCACAAATAGACTCTTGAAACTTTAGAAGTTGAGTTTGTTCTTGTAGCCAAGATTGACTCACTATCTCTGCTTCTTCATAACTTTCACCTTGTTGGGCTTCTCTCTCTTCTAATTTAGTTTGGACTGTAATTTCTAATTGAATAGCGTCAAGATTATCCAGCAGTTTCATGATTGTTTTTAGCTCGTCCACGCATTCAAATGTTTGTTTCGTGATTTTTAAATTAACTTTGTCCAGGATGTCCGTACATTCCATAAATGAATTCACATTGCGCGCCTCTAGTTTTGCATTCTCCACTTCATAGTTTTGCATTCTCCACTTCATCGCCCCTGCCAACATCACAAATAACAGAAGAATCATAATAGGGGTTCGGGGAAAGGGAATAAGATTTAGGACAACCATTGCAATGAATATATTGACGACCACATATATGACATAAAGGACACTCGATATCCAAGTGGTCTCCATTACAATAATTACAAGGATATTTATAAGAATACTCATCACCCATCACCCAACCACGATTTATCCCAATCATCCATATCAATAAGAGTACCAAATTATTCAAAGAAAGATTTTTTTTAATTGTTTAGAAAACAAAAAAACTATTTTTTTTTAATAAAAAAAATACAAATAAATAAAAAGAAAAAGTATAACCTAGAAGAATAGTTAATTTCTAAGTCCTCGGCAGCGGCGCCAAAAACTTGTTGCTCCCAATTGCACACACAAGTGTACGTGGTCGCGCAAGTAATATAATGGCTCTTAAAAGAACCAGATTATCGAACCCAAAGGACTTGTCAATTAACTATTTTTACTAAATTATACTGGTCTAATTATTTATTTAAGAGTGCCAAAAGAAAAGAATGCAGGAATAAAATAATAAAATTACTTACAGTGATTTGGAAAATTCCAAGGCTGCAACATGCATTGGACTTCATGTATCGTATCTCAGGCAATGAACTAATTTCGATTATCAAGTTACTGATTTACAGGGTTAATTGTATGAGTCGGGTCTCTCGACCTCTAGTCGCCTACTCCAATTAGCTGCCTAACTACATCGTTGAGCGGCGATAAACAGTCTAACTGGCGAGCATTTATATTTCATCCTGTTTCGTAACCAAGCAAGTTGTTCGTCCGGGCGTCACTCCTGAACACACATTAACTCAATGAATGATCGAGCTTTCTATATTCTCTGGTCTATCTACCTTATCCTCTCTCGATTTCAAGAATAGACAATATATTTATCTCTAGATGGCCAGTCAAGAAATACAAAAACAAGAATATAAAAGTAACTTAAGCGATAACCAAGAATTAATTCAAAAGCCATGTCTAAGAAAATAAGAAGAAGAAAAGAACCCTAAAAAGTATTGACAACTTTATACTTTGATGCCCTATAATTGATCTCCCATAATTATTTCTATAGACTATTTATAGATATAGAAAACCCTGAATAAAATAACGAAATCCAAATCAAATTAGGAACCCAAAATCGAAACCAAAAGGAATTGGAATTCCTCCTATGCGTAAAACCGCCTCAACTTGAGCCGTTTTGCCTCTTTGAATGACACGTGGCAGCAGACTAATTGCAATTCAAATTGAATTCTTGAATTCTGCCATCTTTTCAATATATATAAATATTAATATAATATTCAATTTAATGCGTGATTGATTTCTTTTTTCAACCTTCCATTTTTAATTCGTTTTAGCTCCAAACTTCTTCATCTTTACACCAATTTAATCCTATAAATAAAATATACTATTACGTACAATCTATAAAATTCATGCTCAAAAAGAATAAATAAAAATACTAAATGTGAGACAAATAATGATAAGAAAATATATTGTTGGCCTCACATCAGTTGTCTAAGCAACTGTCAAGTTAAACACATCGTCGTCAAGTTAGGATCACACGGAGAAGTTAAGAGAAAGCAAACATATAATCAAGAAAAATGGTACAAGAAAACAGTGAGAACAATACCCTGTTGTTGTGCGAAGCACTTGACTCAATGCTGCTGGAATGAGCTATATTCATCACCCTGTTTTATGCATATTGTTTACACACTAGATGCACACCGATACTCATAAAAAAGAACATAGGAGTTTGTTTCTACTTACTTCGATAATGATGTCTAGACGGTCGCATCCTTCAAACTCTATGATCTCTTCCATAATTTTCACTGCTGATTCCCCGAGAGATTTACGGCACGTAATCAACTCAACATGTTTCAATGTTGGAATATCTTCAAAGCTAAGGGGAATCTCCTCGAGGTAGTAATAACGTTTTATAACAAGGGGAAAAGATGCCTCTGAGGCATCCCACCTTGAGATACCTAACTGCACCAGTTTCAAGAACTTAAGTTTATCAAATGTGATATCTCCGAGGCACCATTCTTTAGACTCACATCTCCAATCCTTTAATTGGAGATACTCCAGACTTGGTAGTCCCGCAATCAATGAAGCCACGCTTACTATATGAGGCCCACAAAGTACCAGCTTCCTTAGATTTGAAGGCAAGTGTAGCTCGGATACAATAATATTGCTACCCCGGAAGCAAAGATCAAGTGATTGAAGTTGGGTAAGACACTCCAAATTGGGACAGGAAGTACAAATCTCTGCAGAATGCCATTCATCACTAAACATACTACCAATCTCTGCAGAATGCCATTCATCACTGAACATACTGATCTCAAGCTCTTGAAGATTAGGACACCTCCTTAATAACACATCCATGCAATCAGGATCATCGATTGGAAATTCAACTTTCTTTAATGTTCGCAAATTTTTCAATACAGATGATTCGTCAAAGATCCGCTGCTGATTGTTTTCCAAATCAAAAGAAGCATAACACTCGATATGCCTTAACTTTTCCATTTTCCAAAAAATTGATGGCATCAATACACGACAACTTTCCTTCACTACAAAAGTTTCCAGATGGCGCAGATGTGATTCTGGATGGAAATCAAAATGATATATGGAAACTGCGAGGTACTTTAGATGAATTAGCTGACGAAAAATGATCCACTCTGTTTGATCACAAATCCAAGACCTTAAGAAGTCCCAATTTACTTATCTGAGGGAAGGGATTCCAATGTGAATCATTGGTTATTATCAGTGACCTCAAGCGTTGATGGAAGGGCTTCCCTGTCTTAGATTCCAGAAATGCGAATTTGGAATGCCCGTTACTGAAACTAAAGCTCAGTCTATTTTCTTTCCAATCAGAAGGTTGAAATTGGCTTCGATGGCCCTTCACAGTTAGCATAAACTTTTCTTCTCTACTCCTCTCCAAGCAGAAGAGGAGCACTATATCATGAACCTGGCAGTATTTGACTTTACCATTATATCTCCAACTTGAAGTCATTACCACATTACTGCTAATGAGATCCATCAAGTAACCCTCAGCTGCCTCTTCCAATCTCCCAGATTCAATATTCTGCACGAAGCCTTCAGCAATCCATAAGCTTATCAATTTAGAAACTAGAATTCTTGCGTCCTCCTGGAACATCCCCATGTAAAGAAGGCAAGGTCTTAAATGATCTGGTAAGAAATCATTACTTAGCTGCATTGTCGAAAGACTATATTCTTCAGAGTCACCAAGACAGGAAAGCAGAGAATATTTAACTTCATGCCACCAAGAGGCTTCCATTTTCTTCCTTTTGATAATTCCTGCAACCAAGATAATCACCAGAGGCAGTCCTTTGCATCTTTTTGCAACTTCTAGACTCACATTGTATAGTTCCTGAGGGGGACATTCATTTTGAAATACTTTTTTCCTTAACAATGCACAACCTTCTTCTAGTGGGAGGAATGGAAGGAAATAAGGTTTAGTATGTTGCATGATTTGCGTACCCACTTTCTCAAGTCGGGTGGTTACAATTATTCTACTTCTGTTTTCGCCATTTGGGAAAGATAACATTAAATCTTCCCATGCCTTCACATCCCACATATCATCTAAGACAATCAGATATCGTCTGCCAATTAACCTTTTCCTCAACTTGTCTGCATGTTCATCATCCTCATGGACATTGTCCTTGGAACTGCAAACTTCTTGTTCGTAGAGCTCTTTTAATAGCTCTGTCCTATTATATGTCTGGGAAATGCAACACCATGCTAGACGGTCAAAGTGAGAAGCAATCATGTCATTATTATACACCTTTCTAGCAATAGTTGTTTTCCCTTTCCCCCCCATGCCTACAATTGAGATGACATCTAGCTCGTTTGTACCTCAAATCAGATATTGAATTATTTCTTCTTCTTCACTCTCAAAACCTACCATTTCGTCATCATTCACGTGATTGCTATGTTGAATTGCCAAATGTTTAGATGGCTCTACCACATAGCAGGGCTTAAGAGCTTTCTCTGTCCACATCTCAGTTACCTTTGCTCTAATATGCTTGATCTCTTTTAGAATTGTAGGAAGTGAGAGAAAAGAATGCCAAAGAACATTATATCGAACAAGAATAGAGTCAATAGCAACTTCAGCTTCATATGCCCAATTGATAGTACGCCTCTGAAGGTCTTTAACAGTTTCATGTTCATGGTGCACCTCTCTGAAAATGGACGATAGAGATGAAAACTCCTTCTCTAAAATGGCTAAAATGGATGCAAGAGATGACATCTCTAGATCTAAAATATCAATATGAGGTTTCATCATAAAATCTAAAACCGATTCTGATTTCAGCATTTCATTAAATTTCCTAGAAAGATAATCCAGAAAGCCCAATCCACCGACTGTGGGAAACTGAGATGGAGTGAATTTTAAGGATTTGTAGTGTGTCTTTACCTGTGCCTTTAGATCTTTAGTTTTCTCCAATATTTGTATTGAACAAACATTTACTTTGCTAGTGTCATCTTTGTTTATAGAGCTAGGAAGAAGCTTTTGAGTTACATATAGAATATCACCCGCTATAGCTTCAACCTTTTCCAAGACCTCATTCAACTTCTTACCGTTAAAAACACGATTTGACACATCAACAAGAAAAAAAGACAAGAACTCTATTGCCACATCAATATTTTGAGCAGAGACAATATTAGGAAAGTTCTCAAGTTTTTTGTTTCTGAGATTCACTAGCATACTGTGGAGATGATGTGAAAATCCTTTTGGTAATATCTTGTCCTTGAAAGTTCTTGCTTGAATAAATTTTGAAGTCATTAGTTCACCACGAAAGATCTTCTTCATTTCCAGCTCCACTAGCACAATCAGGGATAATAGATAAGGAGGTTTATACAAAAGATCATCTTCGTCCTCATCCTCATCTTCGTCTTCATCCTCATCTTCGTCTTCATCTTCATCCTCACAAACATAAACAGCAATGCAAAATTGTCCTACATTGTCAGCCATGAACTGAATTCGGGTCTCCAGACCTTCCAGCTTCTCATCATCAACGTAACCCTTTACCTCGGTGACATATAAATATCTCAAAAATCTCATTTTCTTTTGAATGATTTTCACTTGCTTTGAAAATCGATTTAACTCAAGGGTATCTTCATTCGTTAAGGAAGGTCTAGATCTAACCAATTCCAGGTACAATAGTACATCATTTAGATTCTTGTCGAGGCAATCCATATACTTCGATATATAGGAATCATTCAACTCATAACGGTACCTTAAACTTGTATTACCTTCAATGAATTCCAGCAACTGTGATATTAGCCTTTCCACATTAAGGTTAGTTTTGCATTCATCTGGAATTCCACCAAAAACTGATTGAATCATTTCAACAATCAATTTGGTTTTCTTTGTGATTTTGAATAAGGAATCAGGCGAAAGAACATAATTGTACTTGATAAAGGTTCTCAAAAATCTTAGCTCCACTTCAAGTGTCTCAATTTGATCAATCTTGTCATTACTTAGATCACCTCCACTCCTGATACTTCTAATGTTATCTAACATATCCTCAAAGTCCTTATGAGCCATCTTCAGTAGAAAATTCCTGCAAGAGTTTTGAATATCTACTGTAATTAGAAGAATTTGATCACTTTTCTGCTGCTCTTTGTTTCCGTTTTTTAGAAAGTAAGATAAGAAGAGTGGCAGTTGGATGGTCAGATTGCAGAAATTATTTTTGGTGGTTTTTCTGTGGCCTGTGGGAAAGATAAGATATAGGATATGGTTTTCTTACATTGGTTTCTTAGCTTGCCATGTGGCCAGGTTAGCTCCATAATGTCGTCAACAGAAGATCAACATTTTTATTTATGTCTTTCAATATCTACTATTAGAAGATTTGTGCAAGATAATACACCTTGTACCATTTTGGTTAAAGGCAAATTTCACAAACTTCCTCCAAGGTTTTTACTACTACTCTCGTGGTTTCAAATAATTAAAACACAAGCTAAAATTTTCCAGTTTCGGGAGGGCCACAAAAATTGAAAGAGACACATAATTTTCACCACAAAAGTATATTAATAGTAAGCGAATCTATTCATTTTTAATCGGGTTTAAGCTCTAGATATGGAGCCAACTTTATTAGAGAGAATTTTAACCCCCAATGCGAGGCGCAAGTTTAAATTTAGTTGGATACTATTACTGATATCAAACATCAAGTGAAAAAATGGGGAACTGGTAACGGAAAATTTACCAGAAATTCGATGAGTGCACTGATGAGATAGATATAAGGCTTAATCCATTGGTGGCCCCTTAAAGTTGGCGATTATGTTCATTTTAGATATCTCATGTAGGTCGACCCGCTGTATCATTTTGATATTTTTTTTAATATCAGCAAAAACATATAATGAGTGTGTGTTACACTCGCGAACGATGTGTAAAGTGACAAACTAAACACCGACATTTGTAATATTGAGTAAAAATAAAAACTGATCAATGAATTAATGACACATGATATTTTTTCTTTTTCATCAGAGGATGCTATGGTGCCCGAAACATCAACCAATGTCACCACTGATCCACTCACATTACACCTTCCAGTTACATCTCCACCTCCAGTTTTGCCAACCTCCCAATCATATTCACCATCTAGTCAAATTGGTTCTATGATGCACTCACACTCAATTGCAATGATAGTAGTTAATCTAGGAGTTAAGACTTGAAGAAGATAAAGGCTAATTCAGGGATCTAACCGAGAAGATTAGCTAAAGAGATGAAGAAAAGGAAGAAAGACTAGATTGATATTATTCATGAATGAGTAAATCAGTACATATCAGATGTATTTATACAACTAATCAATGGGTAAAATGACTGAAGAAGAATACAACAAAAGTAACTAACTAACTAACTAACTAACTAACTTCTTGACAGCTGAACAGTGCTAACTGCCTAATAGTTTTCTAACAGTTTGAGCTTCTTTTAGCTCTCGACTACATACACTTGCATCAATACCCCCTATTTGAAGAATAGCCTTGTCCTCAAGGCTGGAATGAAGGGAATCTATGCTGCAGCTCAGTGAGAATTTCCCAAGTGGCCTGAGCTGTATCAATGCCCAACCATTTAACCAACACCTGACAAACAACCTTATTACCCATCTTGATCATCCTCCTCTCTAGTATAGCCTCAGGCAAGGGGCAGTTGGGACTAGACGTGTGTAACACTGGAGGGTGGTTGAGGACAACAGGTACTGCATGTCATTTCTTCAACTGTGAGACATGAAAAGTAGGATGGATCAACATATCTGCTGGGAGCAAAAGCTTATAAGCAATTTCCCCAATCTTAGCATCAATCAGATAGGGACCAAAGTACTTAGCAGCTAGCTTGTTATAGGGTCTAGTGGCCACAGAGAACTGCCTATAAGGCTGTAGCTTTATATAGACCCAATCATCCATACTAAACTGTCTATCAGACCTGTGTTTATTGGCCATATCTCTCATTCTTTGTTGAGCCCTGGACAAATGGAACTTCAGCAAGGCAATAATAGCTTCTCTAGCCTCTAAGGACCTATCAACCATCTCACTAGAGGATTCACCAGCCAAATAGGGAAGATGAATAGGTGGCTTTTGACCATAAAGAACTTCATAGCATTTGATAGCTGAATGATAGGTTGTGTTGTACCACCACTCAGCAAGAGGCAAGTAAGCAACCCACTCCAAGGGATTATCTGAGCAGAAACACCTCAGATAAGTCTCCAAGGTCCTGTTTAAGACCTCAGTTTGACCATCTGTTTGAGGATGGTAGGCGGTAGACTTATGCAGCTGAACTCCTTGCAAGGTGAACAATTCTTGCCAAAATGAACTCAAGAAAATAGGGTCTCTATCACTGACCATAGTAGAGGGCATACCATGCAACCTAAACGCATTGTCCAAGAAGCTTTGAGCTACAATCTGAGCAGTGTAAGGGTGCTGCAAGCAAATGAAATGGCAATACTTGCTCAACCTATCAACCACTACTAGAATAACATCCTTGCCTTTAGATTTAGGCAAACCCTCAATGAAATCCAAGCTAATGTCAGTCCAAACACCTTCAGGGATGGGTAAAGGTTGAATTAAGCCAAGATAAGCTGAGGCATCATACTTGTGTCTCTGGAACACATCACATCTGTTAATGAAACTCCTGATATCTGGAACCATGGTCTTCCAGTAGAATAGGGACTGCAATCTCCTAATGGTAGCATCCATTCCAGAGTGGCCACCCTGAGGTGTATAATGCTACAACTGAATAATGTGTTCTCTCAGCTGAGGATCAGATTCTACCACCAATCTTCCCTTCCACCTAAGCTGAGAGTTAATCCAAGTAAAGGATTTATAAGGCTGCACTATCAGTTTAGTGATCAAGGTTTGTAAAGAAGCATCAGAAGTCCAAGATTGTTGAATCTGACAGAAGAGTGTATTATGAGGTGTAAGCAAAGATAAAGCCAATAGCTCTGCCCCTTGATTCCTAGAGAGACCATCAGCAGCCTTGTTGTCCAGTCCCTTTTTGTATTCAATAGTAGAGTCAAAAGCCATGAGCTTTGAGATACCAGCCACCTGGAAATCAGTGTGTATGGTTTGTTCCAGAAGATGTTTCAATGCCTTCTGGTCAGTCCTGACTATGAAGGGTCTGCTTAACAAATAATGTGACCACTTGGTCACAGCAAAAACCAATGCCATCAATTCTCTATCATAAACACACATGGACTGATGTCTAAGGGCCAGTGTTTTACTAATATAGGCAATAGGGTGCCCCTGCTGCATTAGGACATCACCAATACCTGCACCACTTGCATCTGTCTCAATAACAAAAGGTTCAACATAGTTTGGAAGGGCTAGGAAAAGAGTAGTCACTAAGGCTTCTTTGAGAGTAAGGAAGGCTGCAGTAGCTTCTTCAGTCCAAGCAAAACTGTCCTTTTTAAGTAAGTCATGTAGAGGTTTGCATATAGCTCCAAATCCCTTGATCAACCTCCTATAGTACCCTGCTAGACCAAGAAAACCTCTGAGTTGCTTGATGGTAGTAGGCAGTTCCCAGGCTTGAACTGCAGATACCTTCTTAGGATCAGTTGCTACTCCCTTAACACTGATAAAATTTCCTAAGTACTCCACTTCTTTTACCCCAAAAGCACACTTAGATGCTTTAGCATACAACTGATGGTGCCTCATCAACTCAAACACAATTATTAAGTGATCCACATGAGTAGACATAGTTCTGCTATAAACCAAAATGTCATCAAAGAAAACTAACACTGATTTTCTGAGTAATGGTTTGAAAACTGAATTCATAAGACTTTGGAATGATGAAGGGCCATTGGTTAGTCCAAAGGGCATTACCAGGAACTCATAGTGACCTTCATGAGTTTTGAAAGCTTTTTATGCACATCAGACTCTGCCATTCTCAATTGGTGATAGCCAGATCTAAGGTCAATCTTAGAGAACACCTCAGCACCTCCCAACTCATCCAATAGATCCTCAATAATAGGGATTGTGAATTTATCCTTCACTGTTAAGTGATTCAGATCCCTGTAATCAATACAAAGTCTCCAACTACCATCCTTCTTTCCAACTAGCACAACTAGGGATGCATATGGACTAGTACTGTGCTGTACAACCCCTTGGTCTAGCATTTCCTGTACCAACTTCTCAATAATGTCCTTCTTTACTCCAGGAAACCTGTAGGGTCTCTTACTAATAGGTACTCCAGTGTCTATGAGGGGTATTATGTGATCATAGGGTCCTCTATGAGGTGGTAGTGCAGTAGGAATATCAAAAATACACTTGTATTGTTCCATTAAGGAAGCCAAAACAATTGGAATGTCATTACCTGTGGCTGTGATATCCTGGATGTGGTTACACTGTAGAGTAGCAGGTGTGTTTAATGACAACATATAAAATTGTACTTGTTCTGCAGGTTTCTTATTCAACACCTTAGCCTTAGTAGTCTTGATTTGAGTGGTTGCCCCTCTCAAAACATGCTTCTTCCCTTGGTGCATGAACTCAATGGTCCTGTTGCTAAAATCAAAGAGAATTCTTCCCAATGTATTCAACCACTGGACCCCCAATACTATATCAACATTTCCTAGTGGAAGCAATAGAAAACCAGAAGAAAATGTGGTCCCTGGTAGCAACCACTGCAGATGCCTACAAATGGAAGCAGTTTGTACCTTCCTCCCATTAGCTACACTAATAGACTGTTCCATGATTGTGTTGGCCTTGCATCCTAGCTTCCTTGCCACTTCTTCATGAACGAAATTGTGGGTGCTACCTGTATCAATAAGGATCTACAACGGTATTTTCTCATGATAACCAGTGACTCTAATGGTCTGGTACCCAGTGACACCAGTGAAGGCTTGTAATGAAATTGTCATACATTCCTCAGGATTGACAATGTTATCAATTGCTTCTTGATCCTGGAAATGATCTTGTTCTACAGTCTCTTCCATAGTTGCATCTCGTTCTTCACACAACTCTACTAAGAACAACTGCTTCTTGGCCTTACATACATGCCCCCTTACATATTTTTCATCATAAAGGAAGCACAGTCCCTTGGCCCTTTTCTCATCCATCTTTGCAGCAGTTAAGAGCTTTCTCCCATTAGCATTGCTCTGGAACCCACTAGGTTTGCTATAAGAGGGTTCAAAGTTTCTTGTAACTAGTATTAGCTGGTATAGGCCTCTGGAAACTCTAATTTTTATGGAAATTTGGAGTTGGTAAAATGGGATTCTGGTTTTTCCCAGAAGATCTAATTCCCCAAGACTGAGCTTGTGCCTCAAAAACTTCCTCTTTCAATCTAGCCAACTTGTAAGCTCGCATCAAGGTATTTGGTGCTTGGATCCTTACTGATTTGTTCAATTCAGTTTTGAGCCCTCCTAAGAAACAACTGATGGCATTCTCATTAGACAAATTCACCCTAGTCAGCAGCCTATCAAATTCAGCTTGGTAAGTTCTTACATTACTAGTTTGTTCTAGGTGCTTAATGGCTTCCATTGAATCTTCATATCCATCCCCAAACCTTTCATTCAAGGCTAAGATATACTCAGTCCAGGTAGGATCTACAACAGTGTTCCTAGCTTTCATATATGACATATGCCAAGCAATAGCCTCCCCATCTAAGTGAATGGATGTGACCTTGACCCTCTGAGTATAAGGAATTTCATCCATAGAGAAGAATTGCTCCACCTTATACAACCATGTTTTCAGATCTTGCCTAGAAAATCTAGGGAAATCTAACCTAGAGCATCGAGTGAGGAGATTACCAGGTACTCCAGTCTGAAAGTCTTTACATATGTTCAACTGTCTCAATTCTCCAGAATTGTCACCTCCAGCAGAAGATTCACCTCTGCAAATATCCAATTCCTTGTCTCTCTGCTTCATACCACCAATAGCTTGCTTGATTTCCAGCATTTCCTTATCGGTTCTCACATTTCGATCATTCATACTCTCCATCAATTTCTGCAATTGCTCTTGAATCTGCAAAAACTTGTCATCCATGTCCTCCCTTTCTGGGTTCTTATTGCGTGTCAAAGCCATGCCGAGGAATGATAGCTCTGATACCAATTGATGCACTCACACTCAATCGCAATGATAGTAGTTAATCTAGGAGTTAAGACTCGAAGAAGATGAAGGCTAATTCAGGGATCTAACCGAGAAGATTAGCTAAAGAGATGAAGAAAAGGAAGAAAGACTAGATTGATATTATTCATGAATGAGTAAATCAGTACATATCAGATGTATTTATACAACTAATCAATGGGTAAAATAACTGAAGAAGAATACAACAAAAGTAACTAACTAACTAACTTTTTGACAGCTGAACAGTGCTAACTGCCTAACAGTTTTCTAATAGTTTGAGCTTCTTTTAGCTCTCGACTACATACACTTGCATCATTCTACGCCTACGACTACATCTAGAACTCTACAACCTTCACCACCACACTTCTTTGCTAATGAAATTTCTTCGTGTGTTGACCTCTCTAAGTGTGACTTGCCGGTTGTTGCCTCTGACTTTATTCCTTCTCAGTTGCCTTCAACACCTGGTAGCCCAATGGTTACTCGATCTCAAATAGGTTCGTTGAAGCTGCAACCACCATTCTCCATGTCTGCTATTACTTCTTCCTTTGAGGAACCTACATGTTACACCAGGCTATTAAGACTAAACATTGGCACAATGTTATGGCTGAGGAGTATAATGCCCTAATACAGAATGTCACATGAAATCTTGTGCCTCTCTCTCCATCACAAAATATCATTCGTTGTCATTGGATATTTACGACAAAATTGAAGTTTGATGGTTCATTAGAGCGTTCAAGGCACGTTGATGGTTTGGTGAATTATTCAAAAAGAGAAATTTTGATTATAACAAAATGTGAACCAGGTTCGTATATTGCGGCGGGAAACAGAACATTAAAAAGAAGAGGAGTTTGTCTTAAAACAGCAATTCAAGTCCAAAGAGGAATCTTGTAAAAAGAAGAGGAGTTTATCTAAAACATCAATTCAGTCCAAAGAGGAATCCTGTAAAAGAACATACATATGCAATACAAATAAGGAAAGGGTTTTAACTTTTAGAAGCCGTCGTCATTGCAAATAAGGAAAAAAGGCGTATAAGTCCAAAAAGGAAAACCAATGCTTCTCCTTGTAGAGATCGGTCAAGTTAGTTGTTACTGGAGAGTGGCTCTATTGCAGGAATCCTAAAGATTCGAGGATCGAAAGATTTTCTAGGAGAGACTCGAGGATTCAATCAATGGAGATGAATAGAGAAGAGAGAAGAAGATAGAAGAAGAGAGAAAAGTGATATGTATATTTCATATCCTGTATAGAATTGTATTACACTTTATATAAAATTGAAATACAACTGAAATGGATTCAATTCTAACTAACTAACTAACTGTAACTACTTTTATAACCAACTAATATGTGGAAATCTTTTTTTCATGTAACAGTACTTCCCCCCAATAGAAGATCCTTGTCCTCAAGGATCAAACAAGGGAAACCCGGTCTTCAAAACAGTAGCAAATTCCCAAGTGGCATTATCAGTAGGAAAACCAGACCACTTGACCAGCACTCGAGCAACAGCCTTGTTACCCCACTTGACCATCCTTCGTTGCAACACTAGTTCAGGTTCAGGGCAATGGGGACTAGCCAAATCAATAGTAGGAGGATAAGAAATATAGGTAGGCACTTCATAACACTTCTTTAAGAGAGAAACATGCACAATAGGGTGTATTTTGACAGAACTAGGTAATAGGAGAGTGTAAGCAACTGGACCAACTTTTCGTAAAATCTGAAATGGACCATAGAACTTTGTAGCCAACTGAGAAGTATGGTTGGAAATAGTGGCTTGTTTGTAAGGTTGGATTTTGAAGTAAACCCAATCCCCTACATTAAAATTTCGGTCACTCCTATGAGAATCAGTTTGCTGTTTCATCCTCAGTTGAGCTCTACTCAGATGATGTTTAAGAAGCTGTAACTTTAGTTCCATACTAACTAATGTACTATCAACCTCTATTGAAGACGATTCCCCTGGCAGGTAAGGTAAATGGAGAGGGGGTGGTCGTCCATACAAGGCCTCATAAGGAGTGGTCTGAATGGCTGAGTGGCATGAAGTATTGTACCAATACTCAACCATAGACAAACAAGCAACCCAATTCGAGGCATCCTCATGACAGTAGCATCACAAATATGTCTCCAAACACCTGTTTAACACCTCAGTCTGTCCATTAGATTGAGGATGATAGGCAGTAGAAGTATTAAGTTGTACCCCTTGGATGGTGAATAGTCTTTGCCAGAATGTACTCAAGAACACAGCATCCCTATCACTAGTAATGGTCTCAGGTAAGCCATGCAGCTTAACAACAATATCAAAGAACACCTGAGCAACTGACTAAGCAGTATAAGGATGTTTAAGAGGAATGAAATGCCCATACTTACTGAGCCTGTCCACCACCACTAATATCACTTCATAGCCATTGGATTTAGGTAATCCATCAATAAAATCCATGCTAATTTGTGACCAAACCACATCAGGAATAGGAAGAGGCTGTAGTAAGCCAGGATATGCAGCAAGATCAGACTTAACTTTTTGGCAAACATCACACCTCTGAATAGATTGTTTTACGTCAGTCCTCATATTCTTCCAATAGAACAAAGTGAGAAGCCTTTTCAGTGTAGCCTCCACACCTGAATGACCTCCTTGAGAACCTGCATGCCATAATGTCATAATCTCAGTCCTAAGATTTTGATCCTTGCCAATTACAAGCTTCCCTTTTCTTCTTAGGTGACCTTGGGACCAAGTAAACTACTTATGAGTAGTGGGATCTGTCTGTAAGTCTGTAATTAGTTGTTGAAGTTCAACATATGTAGACCATCTATCTACTATAGCTTGGAATAAATCAGTACCAGTAGGGGACACCACCATACCAAAGCCAATAGTTTAGCACTAGAAATCTAAAGATGGCATCTGCTACCTTATTATCAACTCCTCTTTTGTATTCAATGGCATCAAATTGGTTAGCCATAACAATTGAGAATTTGTGTGTAGTTTCTGCTCCATAAGAAACTTCAGAGCCTTCTGATCAGTCCTTATGATGAATTTTTGTCCTAACAGGTACTAAGACCACTTATTTACAGCCTGGACTATGGCTAATAGTTCTCTATCATACACAGACAGGGCATCATGTATGGGGGATAAATCTTTACTGATGAAAGCTATAGGATGTCCTTCCTGCATAAGAACAACTCCTATTCCATATCCACTAGCATTTGTCTCCACCACAAAGGTCTTGGTGACATCAGGTAATGCTAATATAGGGGCCTGTGTTAATGCAGTCTTTAATGTAGTAAAGGTTGTCTGAGCTGTACTTGACCATCTGAAACTATTCTTCTTAGTTAAGTCAGTCAATGGTTTGCTTATCATGCCAAAAACCTGGATAAATCTCCTGTAATACCCAGCCAACCCTAAGAAACCCCTTAGCTGTTTAAGAGTGGTTGGTATAGGCCAATTCCTTACAGCTTCAATCTTCTGTGGATCTGTAGACACTCCCTCAGATGTAATAAAATGGCCAAGGTATTCTATTAGTTGGACCCCAAAACACTTGCTCTTCTTGGATATAAGTTGATGCTTCACTATCTCTACAAAAACAGATCTCAAGTGCCTAACATGATTTTCCATAGTTAATCTGGATATCATCAAATAAAACAAGAACATGTTTCCTGAGATATTTCTGAAATACATAGTTCATTATACCTTGAAAAGTAGCTGGGGCATTTGAGAGGCCAAAAGGCATCATTAAGTATTCATAGTGTCCTGAATGAGTTCTGAAAGCAGTCTTAGGTACATCATCTGATGCCATTCTCAATTGATGATATCCAGACCTCAGGTCTATTTTCGAAAATATCTTGGATCCTCCCAACTCATCTAAGAGATCCTCAACAATAGGTATGGGAAACTTGTTTTTCACAATGAACTTATTTAAATACTTGTAGTCAACACACAGTCTCCATGACCCATCTTTTTTCCCAACCAATACAACTGGAGATGTAAATGGACTACAACTAGGCTGAATGATCCCCCGATCTAGCATATGTTGAACTAACCCCTCAATGACATCCTTTTTAACTGAAGGATATCTGTAAGGTCTCTTGTTCATAGGTTCAGTCCCAGCTTGCAACACAATTCTATGATCAAAAACACCTCTTGAAGGTGGTAAACTAGCAGGTTCTTCAAACAGTTTGTTAAATTCAGATACTAATGCTAAAAGACTAGGATCACCTTTCACGTCCTTCACATTAACTGTCTCATGTGCTTTCACTTCTTCACTTCCCATTGGCATTACTTGAATCATACAAAGTTGAGATTGATTACCTGAATGTTTTGCTAACTTCCTAGCACCAACAGCTAACATCTAGTTGCCAGCTGCCCTGAGTAAATGCTTCCTTTCTTTGTACCAAAATTCCATGGTGAGATTCCTGAAGTTCATCTTTATATCTCCCTAAGTGAGCAACCATTGGACCCCCAAAACTACTCTACAACATCCCATTGGCAATAGTAAGAAATCAGCTGTAAATTCATCTCATTGGAGTAACTAGGTAACATTGGTCATTTTGTCCACCCTCATGTTGCCATTTGCTGCAACAACCGACTGAGGTGAAGTAGACCTGATCTCGCATCCTAGTTGACCAACCAACTCAGGCTCAATAAAGTTGTGAGAACTGTCAGTGTCTATCAAAATATTTAACCCCTTCTTTGAGTGATAACTAGTAACATTCAAAGTTCTGTACCCTATTGATCCATTTAGTGCATGCATAGATATCTCCATATGTTCTGCAGGTTGGATCAATTCCATTTGATTAGGTACCTCCTCATGTGTTTGTTTTTCTTGTTCCTCCATCAGACATTCTCCTTCTTGGAATTCCCCTGGTTTATCTATTTCTAGCAGATACAACTGTTTGGAAGTCTTACGCTTGTGTCCAGGAATATACTTCTCATTGCAGAAGTAGCATAATCCTTTTGATCGTTTCTCATTCATCTCATCTGCGCTTAATGTTCTCCTGTTCATTCCTCTAGAACCATTAGAACCCCCAACTCCAGGTGTAGGTAGAATACGTTTACTATTGTAATTTCTCTGATCTGTGAATCTTCTTGAATTTACCTGAGAATTTGTTTGTGCAGGTTGTCTAACTGCAGCTATATAAGCCTCTTGTAACCTTGCACTTCTGTAAACTTGGGCCAATGTAGTGGGGTTGGTCACCTTCACAACAATATTCAATTCATGCTTCAGCCCTCCAATGAGTCAACTGATAGCATTTTCCTGTGACAAATTCACCCTTCTCTAGTTCCTTTCAAATACATCTTGGTATTCCTTCACACTGCCATCTGTTTAACCTTCTTGATCTCCTCCATGGGATCATCAAAATCAGTCCCAAACCTTTCGACCATAGCCATCACATATTTATTCCAAGTAGCAGGATGAAGAAACTGTCTATACCTCATAAAAATAGGTGCCACTGAATAGCTTCACCCTCTAGTTGTAAAGCAGCTACTCCTACCTTCTCTTCTGTTGGATCTCATTCCATGGAAAAGAACTCGTCAATTTTAAACAGCCAAGATCTGAGATCTTCTCCATTAAACCTCAGGAATTCCATCCTTGACCATCGACTGAAATTAGAATGGTGAGAGTGAAAATTGTTCTCTCTTTCTCGGCGTACCCCTTTTTCTGATTGTTCCCCTCTAATTCCACCAGCTGTAACTTGATTCCTCAAATCAATCATTGCTTGATCTAAATTTTCCAGCGATGAAACTTTCCCAGTCAAATTGTTTACTTGTGTGAGTAATTGCTGCATCATATCACGTAATTCCACAGTTTCTGTAGCCTCATTGCTTGGATCTCCATTGGATCGAGTATCCTTCACTATTGTAGCCGAGGAAAGAGTGGCTCTGATCCAATGTTACTAGATACTGGCTCGATTGCAGAAATCCTAAAGATTAGAGGATCGAAAGATTGTCCAGGAGAGACTCGAGGATTCAATCAATGGAGATGAATAGAGAAGAAGAGAGAAAAGTGATATGTATATTTCATATCCTGTATAGAATTGTATTACACTTTATATAGAATTGAAATACAACTGAAATGGATTCAATTCTAATTAACTCTGTTATTTCGATTTCTGTGCCTAACTAACTAACGGTAACTACTTTTATAACCAACTAATATGTGGAAATATCTTTTTCATCGTAACACTTGGTAAAAAAACCAGTAGACTAAACTAGAGCCTAATGTATAAACTAGTAGCCTAATTGGGGTTAAAAAAACCAGTAGACTAAACTAGAGCCTAATGTATAAACTAGTAGCCTAATTGGGGTTTAACGTAAAGGTTATAGTTGTAAATAACTCCCGGCACTCAATATATGAGTTTTTGGGTTTAAACGTCAAGGTACGACTCTCCAAAGACCAACCAACGGTCCTTGGGGAGGATCCTAAAACAGCCCACAAAACTGTCCAAAACAGTGGCCACCCACGAAGGGCATCCACGAACCATGGATGGACCCATGCCCCGTGGGAAGGGATTGTGGGTCAAGGCCTGACCTTCCCCTATTTTTCAAGCCCCAGACCCAAATCACGGTTCACCAGCACGGGCCGTAGGTCCATCCACGGTCCGTAGATGGTGGTCGTGGGTGAGGGCTGGAAACTGCCTTTTGGCAGTTGGGCTTAGGGGTTGTTTAGGGTTTTCCTTTTTAATTAATTGTTTAGTGGTGTCGATATGCACTAAAATAAACTAACTATATAAGGGTTTTAACCACCTAAACTAAGTCATCAAATCATAGCTATCAATTCCCAAATCAAGTCAATTCCCTCCCCAAATAATTCTCTCTCTAGAGTTTCAAGGAAGAAGGTGAAGTCTAGGGTTGAAGGAGCAGTCTTTTCTTCTCAATTTCGTTGTGAATCTTCAATAAGGTATGGTAGCTTTTCATCTATGGGTAGCCTTCACCCATAGAGTCCCTTCAAAACTCAATTTCACAACTTGAAATTTCCCAAAAAGCTAGGGTTTCACTCCAAGTCATGGATTCCTTTTCAAAAATGATTTCAATGATTTAATTGCTTCATATTATGATCAAATTGATGAATTACTATGGTTTTCATGATGAATTATCCAAAAATCCATGAATTCCCCTAATCTCTCAAATTGGATCTTAAAGTGTGGGTATTGATTGATGTTATTAGAATGTTGTAGAATTATGAATGTCATGAATTGATTACTTGAATCATGTTACTATCCATGCACAATATAGTAATTCTATATGTGTTGATGAATTATGATTCATGGTCCTTGAAGGGAAAATTATGAGAATTATGTATGATCTTGATGCTTATGTACATGCTTTATGAATCCTTTGAGAAAAAAATGATTATAACTATGATGTAATGGTGGTGTTATTGAAAGGCTATTCTCACATACACACACACTTATGAATGAAGTATGAATGAAGTTCTATGATTATGATAATGATGTTGTGTTGATTGAAAGGCTATTCTCAATTATACACTTATGAATGATAATGACATGTTGTGAAAGGTTTTCTCACAATATGGGGATTCTTAGTTGAAAGGTTGTTCTCATTTATTGAATCTATGAGCTATCTTATGAATGAATGTTGGGATTGAGATGGATACTCATACGTGAATTGAGGCGGGGTATCTAGTAACAATCTCTATATCCCATTTTAATGAACTCACGTAATGAAATGTTAAGTACTCCGTGGGGAATAATGCTAAGCACCGAGTGGATATTGATTGAGATGGATACTCATACGTGAGTTGAAGCGGGGTATCTAGTAGCAATCTCTTGAGATGGATGCCCATACATGAGTTGAGGCGGCGTATTTAGTAGCAATCTCCCTATCCCATAACTATATGCCCACATAGGTTACTAGCTAGTGGATCCACCTAAGCTAAATTGAAGGTTCTACCCTAGGCAAGTAGGACTCCCTTATTCGGTGTGGGTAACACCGGGATTCCATGATTTTGTCACATGGTCTATGTCGGTTAAGGCTTTCCCCCACAATGATGATAATGAACTATGACTTCTCAAGAATGCACTACTTAGTGTAGGTGGGGGTATGTGACTTCATCCATGCATTGCACAAGTAGGCTTTGAGAGTAGTTATGGTGTGTTCCTTTATGCTCTAATGATTTATGAAATGAATATGCTTATGATGATGCTACTAAGTATGTGGACATGAAGGCTAAATGTAATGATAAATGCTTGATGTGGATTGTTGTTATGAGTTACTTTCCTTGATATGACTTAGTAAATGTGAATGTTTCCTTGTCTATGAGTGTTACCTAAAGATGACATCAAAGAATGGTAAGTGTGATTATGGTGACCTAAAAGTGGTACTTAGTATAGATGGGATTGTGGGATCTTTATCTATGCATTGCACAAGTATAACTTAGGGTTACGTATGAGATGGTTCTATTATGATATAAGGGCCTATATGTTGAAAATGCTTGTGACTTATGCTTTTATACTAATGTGGATGAGGATTTCTCAAACTTGATAAAGTGTATGTTTTTCAACTAGAATGTCCTTTTTAGCATGTTTTCAAGGATTTTATGCATGGCTATCATACTTAGTGCATTTTTGTACTAACCCATATTTTCTACATTTTTCTATAAGTGTAGGTTCCGGTTCTTAAGGCGATCTTCTATTGGTTCAAGCTTGGATTGACTATTCTCCTAGCTTGTGGTGAGTCCTCAAGATTCGAGGACGTATGAATCATTAGTAGTTTCTTTCTAAGTCATTTTATGTTTCAGATTATGTTGAAAGGGCTGTGAGCCTATTGTTGATTCAAAGATTGTATTAGATGGCTAATTGAGACAAGTTAGACTTCCGTTTGCTTTTATAAAAGACTTCGATTGTATGTATAAAAGTTTTTAAATTCCGCATCATTTATTTTATCTTATGTTATGATATGCTAAGGAGCTTGTATGAGACCTTTCGGGATTGAGTACACCTTGTCACATCTAGGGGGTACTCCTAAGTCGTGACATTCATGTAACGTCAGTCTCTATAAAAGGACAAGGTGGAAGAACAAAAAAAATTGTCTTCGTCAATTCACAATCAATAGAGTTAAAAAACGCAAAGGCCAACTTATCTGATAGTTCGAAAGCTAAAGAAAAGAAGTTCTAGAAAGTTGGAAAGCTAAAGAAAAGAAGTTCTAGAGTTAGGATTTCTTTTGTGTTTAGAGTTGCATTGGTTCGATTTGAATCAGTGGGAAGTTCTAGAAAGTTCTAGAAAGTTTGAAAGCTAAAGAAAAAAAGTTCTAGAGTTAGGATTTCTTTTGTGTTTAGAGTTGCATCGGTTCAATTTGAATAAGTGGGTTAGAGTTTTGATTTAGAGTTGTAATAAAAAGTCGGTTTGACTTCTTGAAGAGTAGAGTTTAGAGAGAGTTGTAACAGGACGTGGGTTTCACTTCTTGGAGAGTTGAGAGGAGAGAAAGGTGAAGTGGGTTTGACTTCTTAGTTGGCAGAGTTTAATTCATTGAGTATTGAATTGTAATCTTGAGTTAAGATTGGAGATAATAAAACTGTGGTTCTTTCCTTCCTAGAAAGAGGAAGGTTTTTACAATAAAATCTCTGTTTTATTGTATTGTTTAAGTTTTCTAGGAAAACACACAAGAACCAGGTTCTTGTATAGGGGTAAGGTTTCTTCACACTTCTTGTTGCAAAAGGATATCATCAACAAACTAGGGTTGATTTTGTGGATACATTTAGTCCAGTTGTTAAGCCAGCTACTATTCGTTTGTTACTCTCGCTGGTTGTAACTAACAGTTGGCATATAACACAACTAGACATATCCAATGCTTTTCTTCATGGAAATTTGGAAGAGGCGGTATATATGTCTCAGCCTCCTGGTTTTGTTGACCCCTCTCCTCCAGATCATGTCTGCCTCCTCAAGCCCTCTCTTTATGGTTTCAAACAGTCCCCTCGAATGTGGAGCAAACGACTCACTGGTGCTCTTCTTTCACTTGGGTTCATGGGTTCTAAGATTGCTACTTCTCTATTTTATATGTCCACTCCAGGTGACAAGATTTTTTGCTTGATATATGTGGATGATATTTTAGTAATGGGTAATAATCTTGTACGTATCAAGGCTTTGGTTGCTCAACTTCAATCTCAGTTTGTCGTCCGTGATTTAGGGACCTTGTCCTATTTTTTGGGTAATGCACAAACTTGGACGAAGGAAGGATTATTCCTATCGCAACACAAGTATGTCAATGAGCTCCTTCGCCGAGCACAAATGGACTCATGCATTCCTGTTACTACTCCCAGTTCCCCTGCTTCGAAGCTTTCCTCTTCTGGTGGAATTCAGTTAAGTGATCCTACTATGTATCGTAGTATAGTTGGTGCCCTACAATTCTTGACATTCACTCATCCCGACATAGCATACGTAGTAAATGAAGTTTCACAATTTTTGCATTGTCCTATGGACACCAATTGGGTGGCAGTGAAGCATATTCACATTTTTATATGACACAATTCGACTTGTCATGTAGTTTAATTTTTTGCTTACGTATCATTTAGGTGGTAGTGGTTGCACATAAAAGTAGCGACATCAAAGTTTAACTGTGTAATTGAATTCTTAAAATTTGCGAAACATGTACAGACTAACATTACTAGTAGAAATCTGACAATCATATTCAGGTGTCTCAAAGTGGGAGAATCTGTAACATAGATGGGGATGGAAGAGTACTGAAAATGGTATCCTTGCGAAAAGCATTGACATAATCAATCCTCCAATCCTATAGCACCCAACGTCAACGGATGTTCAATAGCTTCAATTTCTTGTGTTTTCAAGATAGACACTTATAAGTATCATACGACTTTGAACTTGTTTTTGAAACCCCAGGCATCTACTTATTGCTCCTCCTAACTCTAGTAAGTTCAAAGAGCCTTGCACAATTTATCATTTTAGACTTCAAAATAACTTGCTTCCTAAAACCTAAATTGACATGCCACTATTGAGAATATGGGTACAACATCAAGAACATAGAGAAACAACCTAAATCTCAAATCAAAAGAAGAGGAATATCATCAGGATATTGTGAATTTGCAAACTTGTTTGTGACCACTGATCAATACAACTCAATTCTCTTAATTGATTATCTCCAAGTTGGAACTTGAATTGAACTAGCCAGCATAGGAAAAGGTTCTACCAGCATATGCCCAATTGATTGTCTTTATGAATATTATGAAACTTAATCCGAACTGTCACTGTCCAGGCCATTTACAGGGAATCAAAGAGACGGGTATTGACCTTGTAGTGACAACAACTATTCTTTACGATGATAGAAACTCATTCACTCAATCAAAAATAAATAATAACCATTTCATCAAGAACTCGCCAGCAACAACCACAGTCTTGTGTTTATCAAAAGATAACCACAAGTCTCGTCTAACGTCAAACTAGCTGCTAATATTTCTGTGAAAGGCTAGAAGTACACAAACCATATCTTCACATGCAGTCTACTGGGAAAAACTTTGAAAGAGACAATAAGGAAAATGTAAACAAATATTGAAGCCCGTGATCAAATTGTGTAACTGCAAGAACATCATCGTACACTCCTGTCGTGTTAGTAATTGTTAAAGGCCCTATCAGTCACATATGCTAATCCAATAATGAAACTCAAGCAAAGCTAATTAGCCCCACTAAAAAAAAGGAAGCAAGACTGCTCTTTTGACATGGTAAAGCTTACACTTTAATACATTCTACAACCCAAATGAAAAATATTTTACTTAAAGAATCAACTTCAATACAGAGGAAGGAATATGAGAAAAAAGGGAACCTTTTCTCGGTAATGAACTCCAATGCATGCAATACCAATGAATACAAATATTCAACTTTCCTGCTGTAAACCTGAATTGACCCCTGAAGCAGCAATGCATCCTTAAATATTCAAAAAAGAAATATTAATACGACAGCCTTGGAAAGAAAAGACAAACTATTAAAGTAGTACTCTGTTAGACCCGAAAAATAGATAGTGTTTGTAGACAAAGGGAAACAAGTGCATTTGAACATGAAATTCTTTATTTTCTTGAAATAAAAATCATATTAGAAACCACATAAAAAGTCTCACAATATGTTATAGCCAAAAATTTATTTCAAAATATTTGAAATTTGTAGTCAAAGAGGAAATATTGTGCTGAAATGCACCAACCTTCAGCAAAATTAATAGAAAGGCAATGATCATCATCATCACCAGCAATCTCACCAGAACAAATTTTAAGTAAATAGTCTTATAAACTTTTGGCAAGGTTAACCTCCCAATTGGATTCAAGGTCTCGAAGTGGATGTACATTGTGAAAAACCCCATTCGTATCTGCATTACCGCTACTCGATTTTTCATGATCGTGTCTCATCTTATGAGGAAATGAAAAGGAAAAAAATTCATTGACAATGGACACCTAATCCTAATACAAGAAAAACAAGTTAATCGAAATGCCGAATACCATGAATTGATGAGTGACTCAGCCAACACACAAATTTCAAGAATCAAGAAACCCTAAATTTTAATGTATCCAAATTCAAAAAGACCCGGCTTTTCAAGAAGGATTGGCTTGAAACATAGAATTACAGTGACCCAATTGAAGTTCTTAGAGGGAGTGATAGACGAATCGCCGGAGAGCCACCGATTGGGAGTTCAGTATGAGAAAACAATTGGTACAATATTTTTGACATGTTTTTTCCCCCTTCAAGTTGTGAAAGAGAGTTATATGGAAATTGATCAAAATGGTCCTCAATGTAACGGTAATATTTTTATCTTGGTCCTTAACATATTTTATTTGATTGAAATGATGGATAACAAATATGTTATTTTGGTTCTTAATATATTTTATTTGATAAATGATTATAAACAAAAGATGTTTATTTTTTATGGCAATGAATTAGGATGACATTTGCAATAATCAACCGAAAGAGTGATGAGATTCTAGAACTCGGTCAATATGCTGATGTACATTGCCATGAGAAATGAAAAATTCAATAGTTAGCAATACGAACAAACTTTTTAACACCTACATATATCAATAATTATTTTCTTAATTTGTGTGTCAAGTCAAATAGTGAACAGGTAGAGACTGAAGCGAAAGATTATATGACTTAGAAATCAAGTAGTTAGTAATATCTTGGATATCAACAATGACAAACATGTTGATCCAGTCTTATATGATAATCATTGTCTAAGTTTACGACGATTGCATTCTTTCCCTAACTGGTGAAGCTCATAATTCCTCCTTAAAAGAAACAAGAAGAACAGAGAAGCAACAGATGATTCAAGGAAAGAGTCTGGTCAAACTTTGAAGCCAAGTCCCAAAGGCATGTTACATAACTCTCCCGTTTAAAATAACATATATCTTTTAGTGTCTATTGATTCAGGATTCAAGTAATTTAATTAAATTAATTGAGCTAGAAGGTTAACTTTGTTTAGCTGAGAAGTGTGATTAATTTTTCTTTTCTCCTCAAAAATATTTGTGTGATGTTCGAGAAACAGTTACTTCTTTTAAGCTTTCTATCAATTGATGATGATTTAACATGAGGAAGGCAAGGTGTTGGTGGAATATTCCACTATTAAGCACAGATGGCAAGCGTATTTTCACTAATTCTTAAACAAATTAGGGGACAAAGAAATTGTGTTGGGTGAATTGGTACACTCTGAAGGACTTCAGAACTTTGGGTATTGTAGGCGCTTTAAGGTTGAGGAGGTTGCTCGTGCTATTAGTAGGATGAGCAGGGGAAGATCAATCAGACTTGATGGAATTCCGGTGGAATCCTGGAAGAGCACAGACTAGGCAGGTATGAAGTGGTTGTCTGGGTTGTTGAATGCTATTTTTAAGACGACGAAAATGCCCGACGAATGGAGGTGGAGTATAATGGTTCCTCTATATAAGAATAAGGGTGATATTCAAAGTTGTAAGTATGTAACAATTACATGGTATCAAATTGTTAAGCCACACTGTGAAGGTTTGACAGAGAATCGTGGAGATGAGAGTGATGAGCGGGGTGTCCATTTCCAAAAATCAATTTGGATTCACGCCGAGACAATCGACTATTAAAGGCATTCACCTTGTGCGGAGACTAGTGGAGAAGTATAGGAAAAGGAAGAGTGACCTACATATGGTGTTCATTGATCTTGAGAAGACATATGACAAAGTCCCGAGGGATGTCCTTTAGAGGTGTTTGAAGGCTAAAGGTATCCTAATGATGTCTTTTAGATGGTTTAGACATGTGCATAGGAAGTGCGCTGGAGCCCCAGTAAGGAGGCGTGAGAGGCTAGTTGTAGGGGATTCGTGAGGGTAGAGGTAGGCCAAAGAAGTATTGAGAAAAGGTAATTAGACAAGATATGACACAACTTCATGTTATCGAGGACATGACTCTAGATAAGGAATGTAGATCGCTGATTAAGGTAGAGGGATAAAAGGGATGAAGGGTGTGTTACCTTGCGAAGGGTTAGGCTTGTTTGTGTATGTCGTAATAATAGTCGTACCCTTGTAGTTCCTGCCATTTGTTGTTATTGTGTTTGATTATCAATATTTTACTGTTGTTAGTGTTTTTTTCGTGTAGACTTCGCACTGGTTTTTTCGTGTAGACTTCGCACTATTTTTCTTATTAATTAATGTATATGCTTCTTCATTGTTATTTTCTTATTTATAAATTACTTGGGTTTGATACACTTGAACCGAGGGTCTTTCAGAAGCAGTCTCTCTATCTCTACGAGATAATAATATGTTCTACGTACACTATACCCTTCTCATACACCACCTAATTATATTTCAGTAAAATTTGTTGCTGAATCCTCAACAAGAAATTATGAGTTTGAAATGATTATCTTTATTTCACCAATTAGAGTGTCTTTAATTCGTAGTGTTCTCACTAAGGAAGTGTTCAATCGAAGTCTTGGAAATATCTTTTGACATGTAACTAGGAAGACGTGGTGTAGCCCTCCTCTCATGTATATTTTGAAGTTCTATTAACAAGGTAGGGATCAATGTCAAACCCTCCGATGATTACAAACAATACAAAGTCTGTGGAATTGGCTTAGTTTTTGAACTTAGTTTTGAAAACGGCCGTAATAAATTACCTTCATTTTTTTATGAAAAAATTATCCTATGATTATTTCTCCTAGTTTTGAATATCTTTTAGAAGCTGTATTTGTGTAACTTTCAATTAATTAACAAAGTACTATTAAAAAGGGAAGTCCAATGGAAATGAAAATTTAACAAAAATATTGTTTGTGTTTTTTTGTCAAGGAAGGAATGAGAAGTCATACAATTTTTTAGGGGAACTAAAGGAAGGGAACAAATTTAGTAGTATTGACAAAGTAAAATCATACCTTTAGAATAGAGAGGATGACACTATTCCAAAGAGAAATTTAAGGTAATCCACACAAACTTGTTGCTCCTCCATACTATAAATAAGACAGAAATCAGATAGGAAAATCATCAACAGGAAATAAACACAGTCTTCAATAAAACCCCTCTGAGTTCTTCTCTTACAAGAAGAACCATAGGGGTTGTTTTATAGGGAATCCCCCCCCCCCAAAAAAAAAAAAGAAGAAGAAGAAGAAGAAGAATCAATAAAAACCAAAAAAATGGCAAACAAGGTGGTAATTGGTGGAATAGCTTCTGTTCTTGTGGTGGCTTGTGTGGTGGCAGCCTGTGTCACCCTGACTAAACATGACTCTGATACTTCATCAAATGAAGTTGCAACTTCAACAAAGTCAGTTGAATCTATGTGCCAACCCACACCATACAAACAAACTTGTGAAAAGACCCTCTCCGCGGCCAAGAATGTGTCCGATCCAAAGGACTACATCAAGGTTGCATTCGAAGCCACTGTGACAGATATCAAGAATGCCATCATGAACATTGAGCCAATCAAGAAAGCTGCCAGTGATCCTTACACAAAAGACGCTCTCCATGCTTGTGAAGAGTTGTTTGATCTTGCCGTTGAGGATCTAAGGGGCTCTGTCGCTAAGATGGAGAGCTTCGATTTATCTAAGATCAAGGATGTGGTGGATGACCTCAAGACATGGCTTAGCGCTGTGGTTGCTTATGAAGAGACTTGTTTAGATGCTTTTACCAAATCAGAATACAGTGCAACCGGTGATGAAATGGTGAAGCTAATGAAAACCACCCGGGAGTTGAGTATCAATGCTCTTTCCATGGTCAACAGCTTCGGTGAAATGATCACAGAAACCACTGGCCTTACCCGCAAATTGTTATCAAACAATGACTCGTTTCTCGAAGCCAGTAACCGTAAGCTCCTTCAAATTTCTGCCGCCAAGCCTAATGCTGTGGTTTCTGCCAGTGGAAGCGGACAATACAAGACCATTCAGGAAGCACTTAACGATGTCCCCAAGAACAATCCAACTCCTTTCATTATCCTGATCAAGGCCGGTACATATAAGGAACACATTGAAATCGAAAAGAGCAAGCCAAATGTTGTGTTTATTGGTGAAGGCCCAACCAAGACTATAATCACCGGTGACAGGGGAGTAAAGAATGGTGGCGGTTATGCAACATGGCATACATGCGCCCTTTGTGTTGCTGGTGAAGGTTTCGTTATCAGGGACATCGGTATTGAAAACACAGCAGGACCCGAAAAAGAACAAGCTGTTGCATTGAGGATTAATGCTGATAAAGCCATTGTCTACAACTGCAAAATCGATGGTTTCCAAGACACCCTATATGCTCACTCATTCAGACAATTCTACCGTGACTGTATCATTACAGGCACCATTGATTTCATGTTTGGTGATGCAAGTGCTGTTTTCCAAAACTGCAAATTGATTGTGAGGAAACCAGGTGATACACAAGCTTGCATGATCACTGCTCAAGGAAGGACAGTACCAACTAGTACTGGTGGATTCGTTATCCAGAATTGTGACATCAAGGCTGAGCCAGGATTCCCTAGCACCACTAAAGCCTATCTTGGACGTCCATGGAAGGAGTTTTCCAAGACCATCATAATGCAATCAAACATCGATTCATTCATCGATCCATCAGGATGGGCACCATGGAACACAACTGATTTTGGAATACACACATGTTTTTATGCAGAGTATCAGAACAGAGGACCAGGTGCCGCACTTGACAAAAGAGTCTCAACATGGAGAGGTTACCAAAAGGGAATTTCAGGAGACGCTATTAACCAATACACTGCTGGAAAATTCATTAACACCGAAACACCCTGGCTACCCAAGGGTGATATTCCCTTTGAGGCTGGCATGATGAAGGTGTAATTTACCTATACCATTCATTGTGTAACTTCCTAAAATTATCCAAACTTTTATTTCCTTTTCCTCTTCGTGTGTCCGTCCTACAAGGACTATTTTGTTTTAGATAATTAATCTATTTTTGCACTTTTGTTTAGACAATAAAAACTTATCTTATTCATCCAATTTGTTTACACAATCATTAAGATGATAATAATTAATAATATGTTTTTTCTATCCACCTATATATGATTCCGTACTTTTTTTTTTTACTGTGCAATAATACAACAACAACAATATATACGACTATTTTTCTTCGTCTCAAATCAACTCAAGTCAACATTATACGAAATAAAATTAAAAAGTAGTAAAAGTATTAAGATCAGACCAAGTTATGAAGTTTCTTAACTTAAGTTTCAAAAACGGTCATAACAATGGTTATTGGTGATTCTCCCCTATTTTTGGCTTGACAAGAATTCAAGATTCATCATTGTTATTGGTGATTCTTTTCTAAAGATCAAAATTAATATCGATATCAATATCAATAAGCCTAATATTCAGAAGCACTGAAATTTCTTGTTCACTTCATTATGAATGAATTTATCCTATGATTATTTTACCCATAGTTTTGAATATTATCTTTTAGAAGTTGTAGTTGAAACTTGAAACTTTAAATTAATTAACAACCTTTTTTTGTAACATTCTGAATACATAAGTATTAAAGAAGGGAAGTCCAATGAAAATGAAGATTCAACAAACATAACATGTAGTATTATAATATTTCTCAGAATTATTTGTGTTATTTTGTCAAGGAAGGTGTGTGTCTGTGTGTGTGTGTGAGAGAGAGAGGGGGGGGGGGGGGGTCATGCTATTTTTGTGGGAAACTAATGGAAGGGAGAAAATTTAGTAGTATTGACAAAGTAAAATGGTACCTTTAGAATTGAGAGGATGACACTATTCCAAAGAGAAATTTAAGGCAATCCAAGAAAAACTTGTTGCTCCTCCATACTATAAATAAGACAGAAATCAGATAGGAAAATCATCAAACATGAATTAAATATATACATCCTTCAATAAATCCCTCTTGAGTTCTTCACTTATTAGAAGAATCATAGGGGTTGTTTCATAGGGAATCCCCCCAAAATCCAAAAAAAATATTAAAACAAAACAAGAAAAAAAAACAAAAAAAATGGCAAACAAGGTGATAATTGGTGGAATAGCTTCTGTTCTTGTGGTGGCTTGTGTGGTGGCAGCCTGTGTCACCCTGACTAAACATGACTCTGATACTTCATCAAATGAAGTTGCAACTTCAACAAAGTCAGTTGAATCTATGTGTCAACCCACACCATACAAACAAACTTGTGAAAAGACCCTCTCCGCGGCAAAGAATGTGTCCGATCCAAAGGACTACATCAAGGTTGCATTCGAAGCCACTGTGACAGACATCAAGAATGCCCTCAAGAACACTGAGCCAATTAAGAAAGCTGCCAGTGATCCTTACACCAAAGACGCTCTCCTTGCTTGTGAAGAGTTGTTTGATCTAGCCGTTGAGGATCTAAGGGGCTCTGTCGCAAAGATAGAGAACTTAGATTTCTCTAAGATCAAGGATATAGTGGATGACCTCAAGTCATGGCTTAGCGCTGTGGTTGCTTATGAAGAGACTTGTTTAGATGGTTTTACCAAATCAGAATACAGTGCAACCCGCGACCAAATGGTGAAGCTAATGAACACCACCCGGGAGCTGAGTATCAATGCTCTTTCCATGGTGAACAGCTTCGGTGAAATGATCACAGAAACCACAGGCCTTACCCGCAAATTGTTATCAGATAGTGACTCCTTTGTCGAAGCCAGTAACCGTAAACTTGTTCAAATTTCTGCCTCCAAGCCTAATGCTGTGGTTTCTGCCAGTGGAGGCGGACAATACAAAACCATTCAGGAAGCAGTTAACGCTGTCCCCAAGAACAATCCAACTCCTTTCGTTATCCTGATCAAGGCCGGTACATATAAGGAACACATTGAAATCGAAAAGAGCAAGCCAAATGTTGTGTTTATCGGTGAAGGACCAACCAAGACCATTATCACCGGTGACAGGGGAGTAAAGAATGGTGGTTATGCAACATGGCATACATGCGCCCTTTGTGTTGCTGGTGAAGGTTTCGTTATCAAGGACATCGGTATTGAAAACACAGCAGGACCCGCAAAAGAACAAGCTGTTGCATTGAGAATTAATGCTGATAAGGCTGTTGTCCACAACTGCAAAATCGATGGTTATCAAGACACGTTATACGCTCACTCATTCAGACAATTCTATCGTGATTGTACCATTACAGGCACCATTGATTTCATCTTCGGTGATGCAAGTGCTGTTTTCCAAAACTGCAAATTGATTGTGAGGAAACCAGGTAATGCACAAGCTTGCATGATCACTGCTCAAGGAAGGACAGTACCAACTTCCTTTGGTGGATTCGTTATCCAGAATTGTGACATCAAGGCTGATTCAGCATTCACTAGCACCACTCCACCAATCAAAGCCTATCTTGGACGTCCATGGAAGGAGTATTCCAAGACCATCATAATGCAATCGAACATCGATTCATTCATCGATCCCGCAGGATGGGCACCATGGAACAATACTGAATTTGGACTACACACATGTTTTTATGCAGAGTATCAGAATAGAGGACCAGGTGCTGCACTTGGCAAAAGAGTCTCAACATGGAGAGGTTACCAAAAGGGAATTTCAGGAGAAGCTATTAACAAATACACTGCCGGTAAATTCATTAACACACAACAGCCCTGGCTACCCAAGTTTGATATTCCCTATGACGCTGGCATGATGAAGGTGTAATTACATATACCATTCATTCTGTAACTTTTTCAAATTATTCAAAATTCTATATCCTATTCATTTTGTCCTACAAGGACTATTTTGTTTCGATCCAGCTCCTCTCCATTTCCCAAACTTCTTGCTTCATGATACAAGTTAAAACTAATGGGTATGATTTAATTGACTAAACTAAGAGGCTAACCAAGATAGATAGTAAGTTATCAATTAAAAAAATAAAATGCGAAGATAACTCTAAGACTAGGTAGGGGTATCAATGGTACGGTTCGGTCGGTTATTTTTTAAAAATTATACCATTTCAATTTTTCGGTTATTTTATAACATATAACTAAAACTAGATCTTTTAAAACCATCTCAATATATCGGTTTCTCTTCGGTATCGGTACGGTTCGGTTAATTTTCATTTTTTTTAACTTTTAAAATATCACCTCAAAATATACTACTATTAAAATATTTATTTTGCAAATATGTTCTTGAAGAAACACTTTAATTCTTCATCAAGAAGATAAGAATGTAAAACCTTGTTGCCGTATTGTTTTATCTTAAACATTTAATTTTGCGTAGGTTTTGTTGTATTGTTTGATAGAGTTCCTATAACAATGTCTTTTAATTTTAATCCTAATTAAGTAAAGGTTAATTAAAGAGCAAAGACCCAAATTTGTCTAGTCACTAGAGGCCTAGGACCTAGGTTATATTTATATTTAAGAGAAAATACATAAATACTCCCTTAAACTTGACAACATAACTTACTTTAGCACTTAAACTACACGGGCGTTTAAATACCCCCTTAACATCTTTCAAGTGATTTTTTTTCCACCTTGAGACTATAACACCACTCTCACCCGCCACATCATAGCCACGTAAGCGCCACATCATAACCATGTAGGCACCATGTCATTAATTTTTATTTCTTTTTTACTTATTCACTATTTTTTCTTAAACACTTTTTAAAATTAATTATATCAATTGATTAATTTATAAATGCATACCCCCATCCCCCTCTCTTTCTTCTTCCTTGTTGTTCACCATTATTCCAACCTTCAATACTTTCTTTTCTTCTTCTTCATTATTCAACAATTTTTTAAGTCACTTTAAAGAAGAAAATTCACTATAATATTCACATTATCTTCTTCGAACCCTCCCAACGAATTTACCCTCTTGGAGAATTGATTTTTTTGAAAGACAATTTTTTCTTGACAACTCAAATAAGAAATGAAGATTGCATAAGAAAGTTGATCCAAAAAAATTATAAATTTTATGAGAAATGTTTGAATGGATCTAGAAATCAAAATGAGTCACTCAAAATTTAAGAAAGTTTACATTTGTCAAATCGACACCAATAATATAGAGTTAAATCGACGTCAATAAAATGATATTGGTATTGAATTTTACGGATTTGTAAAAGACTAGTGAAATGCAAATAGTGGATAGAGGTGGGGATGAAGATGGAGGCGGAGATGTTTCAATGGAGAAAGATGTGTATTGAGGAAGACAACAAAATAAAAAGAAAATAAAAATTAAAGAAATTAAAAAGGGGACCCACTAATTTCATTTACCTCTTAATAAAAAAATTTACATATTTTAAAGATTTACTATATAAAAAAAAACTATTTAAATAATTTATTATATATTGGCCAATAAAAAAAGGCCATGTGTAGGGCTTTAAAAATTCACCTTTTTTTACTCTTTTTTCACGCACTTTCAGGAGAGTGCACTCACTCTCTCTGCCACATCATCCCTTAGGGGGTGTTTTAATCACTTGAAAGATGTTAAGGGGGGTATTTAAGCGCCCGTATAGTTTAAGTGCTAAAGTAAGTTGTGCTGCCAAGTTTAGGAATTTTTTTATGTGTTTTCTCTATATTTAAAATTTTTATAAAATATATTTATATACTAAATTTAACATATATGTAAGGTTATTCGATTCGGTTCGAGAATTTTTTGGTTTTTTTCATAAATTAAAAAGACTATATCAATTGTTCGGAACGGTTATACAGTTAAATAAAAGTCAACGAATTTATTGAAAAAATAACATAAATTGATTCGGTTCGGTCGTTTTTTCATATTCTTTTGACACCCCTAACTAAGACGCCACAAAAAAGTAGCAATAGAGGATTTTTATATATATATATATATATATATATATATATATGATTGTGGGATTAAAATAATTTTTGGAAGCAAATATATATAATTATCTAAACCGTGGTTAGTGTCTTAATTTAGTCAGTTAAATCTTATTCATTAATTTTAACTTCATCAATCCAAACAAGAACTTGGGGAAAATTGAAAGAAGAGAGATGGAGAGGAGCCCCATCCATTTTGTTTTAGATAATTAATCTATTTTTGCTCCTTTATTTCAATACAAAATCATCTCTTTCATCCAATTTGTATACACAATCAATAAGATGATAATAATACTAATGTTTTGTAATGACCCCAAAGGTCATTTTTGGAAATTTTTAAAAAATTACTATTTTACCCCCCTCGATAGTTACCCCGAGTCTTATTTGATCAGTTTATGAAGTTGGTTTTGAAATTTGATTGTAAAATTTTGATTTTTGAAAGTTTTAGAATTTTGGAAAGTTAAAATTGTTAAAAGTGGTTTTTGATAACAATCAAAGCTACGTGTCTCGAAATGGAATTTTGTTAGTTCCATCAGCTTCGGAACATGACTTTTGGGTTAGTAAGAATATTGTCTTGGGTCCCAAGGCTTTTGGTTTGATTATGAGTCATTAGACGAGATGCGGAGAAAGTTAAGGCTAAAGTTTGACTTTAGTCAACGCTTGAGGTTAGAAAGGTCATTTTCGAGTTTTGATAATTTCACTAGGTCCAAATGGTGATATTTGGTGTAGTTGAAGGTTTGGTTCAGTTCTCGAAGCTTTTGGATGAGTTTCATGTCCTTACTTGGAAATTTGGAGATTCTTAAGTTAAAGTTGACTTTGGTCAACGTCGGGTTAAGGTGACCTTGTTTGGGTGTTTTGATGATTCATTTGACTTCGAAATATCATTTTCAAGCTAGTAGCATATCTGGCTTGTGTTCAGGAGGTTCCGAATGAGGTTTGAGTGAGTTTTTAAGCTTTTTGGGTGCTTTGGTGTTGTTTCAGCAATTTGTGTCAACTAAAAGGTTCGTTATTAATTTTAACGATCGCAAAATTATTCCAAAGCTTCTGAAAGTTTGAGCATAAATTATAGGAATGATTTGTAAAGTTTGGTTCATTTTCGCTAAGTCGAGATTGGACTTTTATCGTGATTATGAAATAATTGTCTATAGAGCAGAAATGATATTTGACTAGGCAAATAAGCACATAATTGAGTTTCGATTGGAAGAGCAGATCCTTATCATTATTTAAGACATTTAGGAAAAAGAATCAGGTCATTTCGCTATCGTATGAGAAATTTACGGCCTTTTTAGTGAAGTAAAATTTGCTAGTTTGTTGCTGGAACTACTCCTGTTCAGATATTTAAAATTTCAGATTGTGTTCATTTGGTATTTTTAGCATATTGGGAGTTCTAGAGCTCAAAATGAAGTGATTCTTGCGGCATTCTACTCGATTTAATATGGGGATTAGTATCCATTCCTCATTTCAGTATTTTCTCATGATTTCTTCATTTGGTTTTCTTTCCTTGTCCATGTAATTTTTGGGAGAAATTAGGATTTTATCGATTTGAACTTGGATTTTGATGAAAAATATATATTTAGGATCCTTATGTTATGGGTAAACTGATTTTGGCATAAACTTGTTCATTCATCAATTATTTTCATCATATTAATCGCGTATAAGCTTGAGAATTTGAGTTTTTCCCGAGTAAAGTTAAAGTTTGATAAATTGAGGATTTCAAGGTCGATTCTAACTCAATTTTTGATGAAATTTCATATTAGAAACTTCCCTAAGCATGTGGAAGATTTTTTCAAGAAACATTTTAGATTCGAATCGGGGTTTCAGATCCGAGTATTGAGGGTTTTTCTCATGAACTTGTGTTTTAAGTAAATTAGAGTTTTGAGCATGATTTCAACTCATTTTTTAATGAGATTTTAACTATGGAGTTCCAAAACCTTTGAGCAATGTGATTTTATACAGATTTCCAGAAATATCCCTCATTTTCGAAAATAGGTTTTTGGGCCAATTTGGCCCAGTTCTCAAATCATTGATATGGGTGTTGTTGGTTTTGAAATCTTATTGTGAATCCTTATTTGATTAGATTGCTTTGATTTGAATGTCGTATGAAGAGGGAAGACTCAAGTTACAGAGTGATTGTGTGCTTGAATTGAGGCAAGTGATCTCTTAAACCTTGTATCTAGTAGAATTCGTGTATTCCCTTCGTTGCTTGTGTGTTGGGAGTAATGGGAATGAGGTGAAGGGTTAATTTTCCACTTGTTTAATGTTAATGAATAAAAATGGGGTGAATTTGAAAAGACTATGTGATGATCAAGATGTTTGTGAAGTGCCTTGTTGTAACCCTTGTTGATTGATTGATGAAATGCTCGATAACATGAAAGTGGACTTGAATTGTATATATATTGTTGTCTCTTCCATGTGGTGTGATATTATTTGTGTGCATTGATTTGGAACACTGTGATGAGACATGTAATAACTTGTGATGCCGAGGTCATTTCCTAAGTGTCATAAAGCCAAGGTCATTTCCGGCTAGTGATTGATATGAGCTGAGGTCATTTCCAGCTAGTGATTGATATGAGTCGAGGTCATTAATGGCTAGCGATTGATATGAGCCGAGGTCAATTCCGGCTAGTGATATGATATAAAGCCGATGGGAAATGGTTTCGGCTAGTGATATAAAGTCGATGAGAAATGGTTCTGGCTAGTGATATGATATAAAGTCGATGGGAAATGGTTCCAGCTAGTGACATGATATAAAACCGATGGGAAATGGTTCCGGCTAGTGACTGATTATTGTGATTTGATGCATTACGATGCTTATGTTTGATTTACTTGTTAATTGTGATTGATATACTTGTTACTTGTGATTGATCTAATTGACATTGAGATTGAGTTACTTGATACGTGTTGGTTGTTGAATTGTAACTATTTGACTGTGATTATTGAGCCTTGTGAGCGGTGTATTGTAGAATTGTTAGGTTGGACTGATTTGTGTGTAGGTTGTAGTTTGAGAAGGTTCGATTGGGATGAAAGGAGTATTCGATTTATAGCTAGTTGCCTTGTTTATTAGGTTGCTTGTTGGGTACCGTGCTATTGATACTCACTCCTTGCTTCTACACTTGTGTAGAGTTTGAGCCCGGTATCATGTGATTGCTCTCTCTCTCCAATCTCCGAGGCTTGTCAAAGAACTGTTGAGAGGTAGCTTCTTGTCATCACAGTTCTATTTGAGAAACAAAGACTTGGGACTTGTACTTATTTCTTAATTTCACACTTTATGTATTAGTGACTTGTACACGTGAAAACCAAGTTTTGGTGTGTTAATAGAATAAATAAGTTTTTCGCTTTTATCTTGTTCTAGCTTTATCTTTCCACTTTTCTTTCGATTCGTTGGGTTGAGGCTGACTTGTCTTGGTGAAATAGACAAGTGTCATCACGTTCATTTTTGGGCCGTGGCATAATTTTTCCATCGAGCAATATATGATTCCGTATCTTTTATTTTTACTGTCCAATAATACAACTGTCCAAAAATAAAAGATATGATTGGTGAATGAAAAATAGATTTTAGAAAATATCTTTTATTTTTGGCTAGAGAGTAAATTCTATTTTCCAACCCCGATAATCGATCCGGCACCCAACCCTGACGCCCGATACGAGACTTGACCCCTACTCGCAATAAGGGACCCGACATTCGAACTAGGATCAGACCCTGACAATGACCTGAATTGAGACACGATCCCAAGACCCAACCCAGGACATAGCCCCGACTCGAGATCCAATATTTGAATTGGAATATGATCTCGACACCCCTACCTAACCCTGACCTGAAAGCCGACCCTGACCCGACGTTGATTCATGTTCCCAACATTTGATTCAAGATCCAATTTTTGAATCGGGATCCGACCCCAACCCTAGACCCGACGCTGATTCCCAACCTTGACCAGAGAGCCGACCCTGACCTGAGACTCGACCCTAACCCCGAAACTTTACCTCGACCACAACCTCAAAAACAACACCCGACACTGACCCGAACCTTGACATCCAACCCGACCCTGATTCAAAACTCAAGACCCGAACTTACACCGACTCGAGACATGAGACCCGACCCAAGACCTAATCCTAACACCTGAACCTGTCCCTGACACCCAACCCCGACTCCAACACCAACACCCGACACTTGACTTCAGCCTTGACTCGAGACATTAGCCTTGACTTGAGACCTCAACCCTGACCCCACTCGAAGACTTGACCCTGACTCTATCACCCGACTTGGGACCCGACCTCAACCTTGAACTTGATCTGAGACTTGAGACTCGACTCTAACCCTAACCCTAACTCGAGACCTAATATTGACCTCAATCCGAGACCTAAACTAGAGACCCGACCTTAAAATTGACCCCGACTCCAACCTCAACCTGAGACCTCAACATGAGACCTGACCTTGACTTGACCACGACTTGAGACTCGACTTGACCCTAACCTTTTTTCAAAACGTAACCCTAACTCTCAACTCCAATATTCAACTCGGTCTAACTTTTGAATCGAGATATGCCACGAGACTTGACCCCGACACCTAACTCGAAATCCCATCCCAACACCTGAGTTGGGATCCAACCCCGACACTTGAACCAAAGTTCAACCTCTAATACTAACTCGAGATCCGACCCTGGTAAAATCTGAAACTTGGGAGTTGGGTCTCAAATTGATATCAAGATTCGGGTTTCAAATTGAGAATCAGGAGTTGGATCTAGGAATAGTATTGAAAATTGATATTTGAAACTTAAGTTAGGATGGAAAGTTGAGATGTGAGGTTCAAAATGATTTTGAAATATGTTTTCCTTACTTTTTTAAGGGAAGTCATTTTCCTTAAATTCGAGGAAATAAGTTGGTTTGGAAAATATTTCCAAAACATTTAAGCCAACCAAACATGACAAATTTGGAAAATATTTTCCTTTCTACCAAACCACATTGACGACTTCACCCTTTACCAAAGGTCTCGGATTCGAGCCCGGTGTAGGGAGAAAATTTTGTTGGGAGCGCCAACACCAAATGGTCTTGCAGTGCGTGATTCAGATTTAGTCGGAGCTTCAATGCAGACACCAGGTTGAAAACTAAAAAAAATAAATTCAAACCACATTTATCGGTGATTTGATCTACTAAATACGATTCCCATAATTACATGCAAAAACAAATTTCTTATGTTCACTTTTACTTGTTATGTTGCGATACTTGAGAGTCAAATTGTACGGACTTTGAACGGCATTTGAAGATATATTTTTTTCATCATATTAATATGAGAATAATTGCAACATTTAGTTTTGTTTTGTATAGTTTCAAACATTTAAATTTAAAATATCGAAGCAACCTAATTCAATCTAGCTTAGAAGATTTGTCAAAAACCCCTCATAAAGAGAAACATGATCTAACAACCTATTCTGTTGTTATCCAAAGGGCACCTCATGCAGAATCTCATGAACTTTTTATATACACCGTCAATTTAAAACTGGGCTGACGTCATCCCGCCATAGCGACGTCGCTGTAGCTGTGTGTCAACCGCTATAGCGTGGTTAGCAGGACATAACTCAGAAACACATTTTTTTTAATTCTCCTCCATCTCTTCAGTGGTAAAACTAGACGAGGGTTACTCTAAAACTCTCCAAAAGTTGCTCTAAGCTTGGGGACTAAGGAGAAGAAGAATTCTAGCGTAAGGAGGGTCAAACCCATAGATTTCCATTCTACGTCCGTCAGGATTCGTCCTCAAGGAGCCAGAAGCTCGTGTTCAGATTTCTTTAGCAGTTGTTTGGCGTCCAGGTAGAATAAGCTTAAGTGAGTAGGTAAACATATCTTTACTTGCATAATACCTTGTGAATTGTTGGATATTTACGTGTACAGGCCTTCGGGCGCTGAGTGTGGGCAGACAATTGTGTAGATCATGGTTGTTTAGGGTGGAAAGGTACTTAACTTGCTAATGTTGATCTACAAATGTTGCTAGGTATTATTCTAGGGGTTGTAACCGGTGGGTTATGGCTTATAAACGGTAAAAACTGTCTAGAGAGAGACGTTCATGAGAATGTGATGGTTGTTGTTTTCCAAGTTATGTAATGTGTACATGTTAACTGTTTCTATTGTAAAACTTGTACAATGCATGTTGGTAAAAACATAAAGGTTGAATGTGAAATTATGAATTACTGACAAACTCATGCAATAAAGGTGTTTGCTTACTTGTATTTACAAGTGTGATTGTGTTTCTGTGACTATCAGTTGGCTCGGGTACCAGGAGTGATATGAGATATCCCTTGATTTTCTTGGGTACCACGCCTGGTATGAATTATTGATTGGCTTAGGTACCATTCCTGATACGGGATACTATTGATTGACTCGGGTACCACGCTAGTACATGTTTGTTTATTCTCTTGTATGCTAGTTCACTACCATGAGTGAACTGGGTGTAATTCTTTGTAATGTGATTGTTACATGTTGGTCCGTGAGTATCGAGAATTGTGTTGAAATGTTGGGAGGGTTCTTGTATAGATGAGAAGGGCATGTTAAACATTATAGATAATGTTTGGGGGATCCTTGGTGGTCCGGGTTACTTGAAAGGTGCAAATAATAGGGTTTGGGTGATTTTTTATGATTTTGGGCATGTCTCGGATGGTTGTTAAGCCAGGATGTTGATTGGGAGCTTTGCCTATTCACTAGCTCATGTGGTAGTGTCAGTCTGGGTGGTCTAGGACATATTTGATAAGGGGGATTGGGTTAAGGTATTTTAGTAGGAGTCTCACATGTGGTTTGCTAATTTGGTCAAGGTCCATGGTATTGGTGTGAGAGCTTGAGGGAGATAAGTTGTCCAGTTAGCAGAGTTGTAGTGGATTGGAATCAGGAATGGGAACAACTGAGGAATTCTGGTGTTGGTAGAATGTGTGGTTTCGAAAATTCTATGTGATAGAGGGGTTAGGTTGTGATTGAATGTGGGGGTGAAATGGCCTAGATGGCGGAGTTGGTAGCGCAAGGAGGTCGAGTGACTTGAGATAGGGTGTATGAGTCCCATGGTAGAATAATTTGACAATAAAAGGAGCGCTGTTAAGGATCAGGGTCATGAATATATCTCCAAGTTCCATGTTTCTTGATTAATTGCAGGATATTATGTGGTGGATTTAGATCGACCAATGATGTCTACCAATACGCGTTGTTTGTACTGATACTACTCTTATTATGCTACTTGGCATAGTTTTGTTGCGACAACAGTGATGTTTCTTAGGTTAAGACGAAGACGATCTCCGACAGCTTCTAACTTTCTTTCCTTATGGTGAGAATTGTGTCTTATTATTTTGAGTCTTGTAATCTCTTAGAAGCTCTTGTACCTGTTTAGATTAGTTCCTTAGGAGAGTTCAGTGTAATTCTTGACAAAAAAAGTACTATATTAACCGAGTTGAGTAATTATGTACTTACAAGAGGGTGTTAGCTTATATTTTGTTCACTTCTGCTTTTCATGTTCCAGTTTGGGGTTAGGGTTCTCCTATCTAGTTATTGGAGTAGGTGCCTACACTGCCCGATGGATTGAGTCGTGACACATGACAAGTAAAAGTGTATAATACTCAACTTTTGCTACTCTAATTGTCTTGCTAACTTCTATAATTACTTATTTACTGGTGCCAAAACTTGCATTCAATTTAATTCTATATGACATAGAATTTAGGTAGATATAATGCAAAGTAGAGGGGAAAACAAGAATAAAACAAGCTGAAAGCCAAGTCGAATTGCCGTTTGAATTTTGCATAAGCTAAGACATAGATATGAATAAACTAAAACTAATTAAGTATTACATTACATAGCTAGAAAAGCAACTAAATAAACATAAGTTGGATAATTTTTTTTTGATCAGTAGAAGATGAGATTCATAATTAAAGTTGTTACAGATTCATCAATAGGAAATGCCAGTCTTCTTAATCCAGCTATCTTGATCAATGAAGATATTAGGAGCATATTTTTCAGCTTCCTGTGGTGAAATGTTTCTCTTATAACCAGCCCATTTAACCCTTTTGTCAGTATTTGCTCCTGGTCCCCTGTTCTGATACTCTGCATAATACAGAGTGTCTAGAGCAAAGTTACCATTCCATGGAGCCCATCCTTCAGGATCAATGAACGCGTCTATCTGAGTCTGCATTATAATTGTCCTGGAATACTCCTTCCATGGTCGTCCAAGATAGGCTTTGATTGGTGGCTGAGTGCTAGTGAATGCTGGCTCAGCCCTGATTTCACAGTTCCTCAAAATAATTGCACCGACCCCACGATGGTCTTTTCTACCTTGAGCAGTGACCATACAAGCTTGGTTGTTACCTGGTTTCCTTACAATCATCTTACAGTTTTGGAACACGGCAGATGCATCGCCAAAGATGAAGTCGATGGTTCCTGAGATGGAACAATCTTTGTAGAATTGTCTGTAGGAATGTGTGTATAGAGTGTCTTGGTATCCATCAATGTTGCAGTTGTAGAAAACTGTCTTGTCTGCTGATACACGGAGTGCAACGGCTTGGTGCTTCATTGCTCCTGCTGTGTTCTCAAACCCGATATCCCTTGCTACGAAACCATCTCCGTTCACGGCTGCATTGACATTTTAAGAGAAAGATTTTAACTTTTGTACATAGACGTCATTTAAACTCATTAATCACGAAATTGAATGATCTGACTTACCAACGGTGGCAGTATGGAAAGTGGCAGTGCCATCAACATAGTTCTTGTTGCCAGTAATCTTGGTCTTGATTGGGCCTTCGCCAATAAACACAACGTTTGTCACCCCTCTTGGTACATCAACAATCTCCTTATATTCACCTGCCTTGATTAAGATGACATAGGGTTGAGTGTTCTTTGGGGGCACACCTTTAAGGGCTTCTTTGATGGTCTTGAATTGTCCACTGCCATCTAGAGCAACCACAGCATTAGGCTTGGTACTTGAAACTTGAAGAAGCCTACGAGAACCGTCTTCAACAAATGATGTGTAGTCATTTGCCAATAATCGGCGGCTAATACCAGGGATGTTCATGCTAGTAAGCATGTCACCAAAGCTAGTAATCATAGCAAGGCCATTGCTAGTAAGCTCCCCTGCAGTCTTTAACAATTTCTTCATTTTCTCACCAGTGTCACCACTTGTATTTTGAAAAGCATCTAAGCAAGTTTCTTGATAAGTAATCGAAGCACTGATCCATGTTTTTAGATCATCGGTATAATCCCTGATCTTGTTGATATCAAAGGTGCCAACTTTATCGAACGATCTTCTTAGATCATCAATAGACACATCAAGAAGACCTTCACAAGTATGTAGAGCCTCTTTGGTTCTAGGATCATTGGCTGCATCCTTGATCAAGTCAGTATTTTTTATGGCATTTTTTATGTCAGTTATGGTTGATTCAAATGCAACTTTTATAAGTTCCTTTGGGTCACTAGTGTTCTTGGCTGAGGCAAGACTCTTCTCACAAGTTTCTTTGTAATCAGTAGGTTGACATATTGCTTTAACAGATTTTGTAGAGGTTGAAACACCACCATTGGTAGCACCATCACCACCACCACTTGATGAATCGCTCGCGTTCTTTTTGGTAATGGTGACACATGCTGCAACAACACAAGCCACCACAAGAATTGAGGCTATGCCACCAATGACTAATTTTTTAGCCATAATATTTTGATATTTTTTTTATACTTTTATGTATTTTTCCCAAAGTAAAAAAAATGTTTTTGTTTAGTTATATTGATAGAGAGCTTTTGGGGATTTCTTATTAGAGAGGGTACATGCCCCTTGGCTCTGAAAGATGTATTTCCTAAAAAATGGAGAAACTATTAATAGTGTTGGTTTCTGTTGAATATGTGAGGATATGAAATGGTCTAAGAAAAAGAGGAGGCTGTTATTGTTTCCATTTTTTAACTTTGTTTTTTCCTACAATTAAGGTTTGCTAAATATAATTTTAACGTTCAATTCAATTCCTGTCTGTTTCAAACTAGTGAATAATATGGACTGATTTATCCTTTCAATATCACAATTTATAATTACTCTAATTTAAAAAATAAGTATTGGATACATCATCAATGGGAATATCTTGTTAGCTCTAGGAAATATTAGCCGACAAGTTTTCGATCTTAATGCAGGTAAGGCATATCTAAATCATCTTTTTTAATTACTATATCACGTATAAGGGGAATCAACCCCCTCTACAGTTGGCGGCAGTTGTATAATATACTACTTCGATCTAACAACTTCAAAGAAGTAAGTTTTGGCTTGCCCTCTCCTTACCGTCAAGTGGTTGAACGTCTCCTTTTTCTTATTAGTTAGATAGGTTTGACAGTCTCTCCTTTTTTGATATATAATAAGGTAAGCTTCTGAAGCTCTTAGCTTTAGTTTGTGCGTAGGAGCACACTTTCATTTTCCTTTAACCTTAATTACACGGAACTTTCATGAATAGGGATTTCCTGTCATCAATCTTTTCTTTTTCTCACCTCACTTCGTTCTAGAAATCTAATCTCACCGAGACACACGAAGGGGAAGGAAGAGGTGGATGGTCCGGGAACAATAATGAGAGAGGGCTCGTAGCCCCCTCTAACTCTTTTCCACACTTATTTGTTCACCCGACATGCATAACTCTTTTTTAATGAATAGATAGAGCCATGATACATTTTGACATATTGTAAAGGTAAATAGACTATTTTCGTCCTCTTTTCAGTGTATGTCTGAGGACCTATGTTAATGTTTTGGAAAGGGGATGTTCGTCTTATGTAATAAATAAATAAACTCACTATACAGACTAATATATATTCTTACCCATAAACATAAGTAAGATTTTATTCATAGTTGGTCAATCCCCAAAGATAGGGTTTCTCGTTTTTCATGAATGTGTGAGGAAACCCCAATACTATTACTAAAAACCATGTTATTATCAATACAAGGGGTTTTAATGAATGCATTAACATGGTTAATAATATAATTGTCCCTCAAAACTTTTTCCACCATATTTGTGGATGGTATTTTTGTATACAAATATTTTTTTTAGAAGTTATGCAATACATGTTGTTTTTAATAGATCAAACCAAATATTGTATGAGAAACACTCTCAGCATAACTAATGCAAACATAATTAAACACCAACATTACTAATACATCATATTCAACATTATTCATATACACACTACCACACGACCCTTAATACTTTATTTGATACATTTTTTCAACCTATGCATTAATTATACTCTCTTATTTGATATTATCCTATGTATAACTAATACATGAAAAATCATGGTATTAGTATGCAAGGAGTTTGTGTATATATTAGCAGTATTAATTAGAGAAACTTACAAAATTGATTAGTTTAGGGTTATTAGATTAGAATAGCTATAAGTATTATATTTACCCAAATTAAATAGCTATAGTTTCTGTCTAAATTAACTCGTTGTATATAAAGTATTTATAGTGTTTTTAAAAAAAAAATACAATGATACAGTTTTAAATATAATGCATTAAATAAGGATTTTATGTTATTATAAGTATACACTAAAATAGGAAAAGTAACTAATAATCACTTAGTAGGACTTGACTGGATATGACAAAACTCCAACTACTTTGTTTTTCAAAATTATGCCGAGTAATCTCTTTTCTAAAATAAGTGAGAATTTTAAATGAATATTTTTGTAGATATTATACACTAAAATAAGAAAAATAATTAATATTAGGATTTGACTGATATGACAAAATTCCAACCGGCACCTCTTTGTATTTCAAAATTATATCGAGTAACTTCTTTTATAGAATAATTGATGATACTAAAATCAGAGTATTCTATTATTAAAATATTATTTGAAATTTGGAAACGGAAATTGATGAAAATAAAAGGATTAATATTTACAGAATTTGTTGCAGAGAAGCTACATTTTTGGTAACTCCATAATTTTTGTTCCATATTATATACATGATTTCAAATTAGTGAAAAGGACCCCAAGGCCAGTTTGTTGTGGTATTGAAGTGGCTATCTTGTGTGTTCCAAGAATTAGACTGTAACTGACCAGGAGCTCCATCTTCATTTTCTTTCCTACTATTCAAGCTTCTCGATGTAATCGCTTCATTCGAATAGCCATACCATTGCGTATATTCATTGAAATTTTTTGGTATGTTGAACATCGACTCTGAACTGTTTTGACCAACCCTGAAAAATAGTATTAACAAAATGAGATGAGTTATATTCACGAGCGTTACTAATTAATATATTGATGCTAATTTGGAGAATAAATTAAAGAGAGAAAACATGCCTATATGATCCTTGATTATTGTTTGGATGAATTGTTTCTTTCCCAAATGGTTGGTATCTTGTGCTTGTCCTATCAGGTGACCTTCTTATAGGACCTCCATTGCTACTGCTAAACCAAAATGACAACAACAAAGTTTACTTACATCTAAGAATTGATTAAAGAAAAGTTTGAAAATTATATCTAAATAAAAACAAAACATATATATTTTTGAAAAAAAGAAGAGGGAAAGGAAAAATAAACCTTGTACTTTGTGGGAATTCAATATCCAAGGAACTCAAAATTCCATTTTCTTGACGAACCATCAACTTAGACTTGATGAAGTGACTTTCTAGTTTCTCCAAATTTAGAATATGTGACATCGGTCGTTGGAGGATCTTATCATTAGTCTTATGGTTTTCTTCTTCTTTCCAAGAATCAGTTGAACTTCTCAAAGATTGATCAATCAAGAACTTTGACTTCAAGGACGCTTCTCGCTTGAATTTCTCCAAAATTGGGATTTTTGGCAGAGTTTGTTGGAGGATCATGTCATTTGTAGTTTCACCTTGTTTCTCCATAACAATAGGCATAGGGATAAAGGTTTTAGGATTTTCTTGATTTATCGCATTAGTGCTTGTTCCTCCGTCTTCTTTCAACATGGAAATATTTTTCGATCCCATGGAATATATGTACGATAATGAATAGTCATCATCGTCATCAAGGGTAATAGGATAAGCTATTCTCGAAAAATTCTTATCCGTAGATGAATTAATAGAGATGTTGGTAGTGATCATAGACTGCTGCTCCTCAGGAACAACATTAGGTAATTCTGAAATAATGGTGGTGTTCACATGATGCTCTTGAGTCTTATCAAATATTTTTGACAACTCTGCTTCTTCACCCAAATCAAATTTATTGGCCCATGGTATAGTAGACGAATAAAGATCTTGATCATCAATAATATCCATGTAACTATTTGGAGCTTCATCCATATTTACCAGTCTATATAAAAATTTCCATTGTGGACTTACTTATATAATGAGACACTTGTCATTTTAATTTATGTACATTCCATATTTGGATGAAATTTTAAAATTAACATATCTAGATGGGATCGTTGACTGATTTTTTTTTGTGGATATTAAAACCAAAATAGGAAAAATAACTAATAATCACATGGTAGGACTTGATTGGATATGACAAAACTCCAATCGATCCTCCCTGTATTTCAAAATTATGCCGAGTAATTACTTCTTTTCTCAAATAAGTGATGATTTCTAAATGATTTTTCTGTAGATATTATATACTAAAATAGGAAAAATAACTATTAATCACTTAGTAGAATTTGACTGGATATGACAAACCTCCAATAGACACCTTTCTGTATTTCAAAATTATGTTGAGTAACCTATTTTCTCGAATAAATGATGAAACTAAAATCTGAGTATTTGATTAAAATATTACTATTTGAAATTTATACAGATCTGGAAAAAATCTGAATACTATTTTAAATTTATTATTTAATTTTATATAGATTATGGTAGAAATATTGATCTATCAATGAAAAATTATGTGCTCGAGAAAAAATGCGGCATAAATGTGATTTTTTATGTCATGTGTATTGCCAAATTGATCGGATAATAACAACATATTTAAGTCAATTATGTAATAAATGGATGTCAACAAGAAAGAACTATTTTAATTTTTCACATTCAATAAAACATATTACTAATCGGGAATCTTGATAGCCTAGTTGGCTTACTACCTGAACTTTCACCTTGGTTAGATTTCGATTCCCTACTTTATAATTCCCTTCCTCGTTTTTCCTTCCCTAATTACTCCCAATTCTTTTAATTAAAAAAAATAAGATAATAGTATTATTCCTCTAAAAAATAGAAAGGAAGGTAAGTGCGGATTAACATAATTGGTGACCTAAAGAGAAATTTTAATTAGAGGCCTAAAATCAAACAAACTTGGTATATATCTTATTTGAAATCTTATTTATAAGTTTAGTTTACTAAAATATATCTTTAATTAAAACTTTTACAGCATATAAGTAGGCTATTTCTCAATTTAGCATATTAGACTTCTGAAGAGTTATGTATTATAATTACCAACAACCATATATCTCAGATATGTTCCTTTTAAATTGTTTCTGCATCGGTAACTTCATATTAATTTCATAAATACTACACACATCAAGAAATGATGACTTGCATTCGATAATCCAATATGCTACAGCGCGAACTTCGGTACCTCAGTGTTGAAAGAGCATCTTCCAGGCTAATTCTTGCATCAGGTGTCACTATAGTGCAACTCAAAGCTAATTTCATGATAAATGACAAACACTGCAGCTTTGCATTGTATATTCCTTTCTCCTGTAAATATTTCATCACTTGGTTTCCTTCTCGTGAACGTCTCCATAATCACGATGCAAAAACTATAAACATCACAACTTGTGGATACTATTCCACTTTGTCCATATTCTGCAATCATGGTAAAAGAAAATTAAAAAAAACTTCCTAGTTACCGAGGAACATACTAATACTGAGTACCAATCTATAATTGTTTTGGGCAGTCTAAGGATATGAAGAGGCTATAGAAGTTACAATAGCTGGAGCAATATATCCAATGGCTGCTGTTGTCCTTGTTTGAATAAAATCCTCCCCTACACCTAACAATTTTACAATGTCAAAATCGCTAACATGACCAACCATTCCGTGATCTAGCAAGACATTGCTTGGCATCAAGTCACAATGCACCTATTGGTTACATAACATGTTGTGTTCACCGCCTCTGCCCAGAAGTTCTTTGCCAGATTTGAATCAATTAGTATGGTCCTTGCAATGTCCACCAGAGTTCTATTCTTCTTCTCAACTACCCCATTCTGCTGAGGGGTTCTAGGAGCAAAAAAGTTGTGACTGATGTCATGCTCAGCACAAAAACCTTCAACTTGAGCATTTTCAAACTCCATACCATGGTCTGACCTGATCCCAACAATTTTACAATCAAGCTTTGTTTGAATCCTTTTTGCAAAAATGATCAACACCTGAGTTGTTTCATCCTTGGTTCGTTACAACATGGTCCATGTGAACCTTGAAAAATCATCAACTATCACAATAATGTACTTCTTTCCTCCCCTACTCTGAATCTTCACAGGACCATATAGATCCATATGAAGGAGTTCCAAAGGCCTGGTTGTGCTTACTCCTTTCTTTTCTTTAAACGATGATTTGATTTATTTTTCTTTTACACATGCATCACAGATCGTATTGTCTGTAAATCTTATCTTGGGTAGACCAAGGACTTGGTCCCCTAAAACAAGTTTGTTCAGAAGTGAGGCGCTCACATGTCCAAGCCTCGTGTGCCGAAGATAAGTATTGTCACTTTGAATGCTGAGACACGTAAGATTATCTCCTCTTATTGAGTCCAAGTCAACTACATACATGTTCTTGAGCCTTTTTGCTGTCAATATCACCTCTTGAGAGTCAAGATTGGTGACAATGCACTTGTTGGACCAAAATTTGACTTCATTTTTCTTGTCGTAGATCTGGGATACACTGAGCAAATTATACTTCAACCCATTTACATAGTAGACATCATCTATGGAATGCTTCACAGACTTTCCAATTTTCCCGATTCCAAGAATATACCCTTTCTTTTCATTTCTAAACGACACACCACCACCTTGGTGTGCTTCAAGAGAGAGGAATTGATGTGTTTCTCCAGTCATATGTTTGGAACATCTATTGTCCATGAACCATCATTGGTTGTTTCCTACTTTCTGTAGATGAAGAATCATTTAGTAGATTTAGGAACCCATTTGAGACGGAGTTCCCAAAAGCTAGACAATGGCTTGATAAGCAACTTCCCGATCCATGGAGGCAGTTTTTTCTTATTCAACTGATAATTGGGACCAGGCTTCTTTATGACTCTTCCTTTTAGGGGGGTTATAAGGGGGGTCTATCTTCTGACACCCTAGATCCTTCCCATTGTTGTATTTCTGATTAGTCAAATTTGCAAGGATCTTTGAAGAGTTAGTCCATTTCAAGGATTTATTCAGTTCATCCTTAGCTTGACTAAGATCATTTTCTAACTGAGAGTTTCTTTCTAGAGCAACAACTAGTTTTAACTCAGAGTTCTTTAAGTACTTCCAGATCCAACTCAAAACCACTCGGCTTTTTTTTCCCATTTAGAGGAGTTTCAGAGATTTCTTTTAGTTGCAAATATTCAGTCTCCAGATCCATCATTCTATCATTTAATTCAGACAGTTTAGACAGAAGGGCTATTTTTTTATCTTGACAAAAATCTAGGTTCTCACTCAAAGCATTTTTTTCACTAGTTAATTCATCTACTGAATCAATCAGCACATCAACAAATTTTCTTAACCTTTTGATAGAATAAGTATCTAAGTTACTTTTAAGGTCAAGAAGGGTTACCTCTTCCTTGATCTCTTCAGCATTCGATTGTGCCATCAATGAAAAGAGAGAGTTTAAGATGTCTTAATCATCTTTCACAACCATCATGGAAATATCTTCAAGATGATCTGATTCCTGTGAATCACTGGAAGAGTTTCCCCACACAACAAGGGCTTTCTTTACAACTTGATCAGCAGTTGCTTTTCTCCTTGCATTATCAGGGACCTAGTCCCTACGCTTTTCTCTATCTCCTTCGGTTCTGACAAAATCTTTGTACTCTAGCTTGTGCGATGGACAGTCTCTCATGAAATGTCCTAGCTTTCCGCACTTACGACACATATCATTGGACTTTTCTAATCGACTAGATTTTCCCTTTCTCATAAACCCTCCATGTTATTTTATTATTTTCTGAAATCTTTTAGTCAGGTAGGTCATCTCCTCATCATCTTCAAACATCTCACTTGGTGATGCTTTTAGTGCCAAGGACTTGTCTTTATTTCCCTCTCTCTTCGAAAGATCTTTTTGCTTGTTTAGCTCATATTTTTGGGAGATTCTCAATCAACTTGTCCATGGTAAGAGTGTTCAGGTCCCCAGATTCAGTGATTGCTTTCACCTTGCTTTCCCATGATTTCAGAAGAACTAGAACAATCTTTCAAACTTGCTTGCTTGGATGGATGGGTTCACCAAGACATCGAAGTTCGTTGGTAATAGACGTGAATCTAGTGTGCATCTCATGAATGGTCTGACCTTCTTTCATGTTGAAGTTCTCATACTGAGTGGTGAGCATGACCACTTTTGATTCCTTCACTTGAATAGTTCCTTCGTGAGCAGTCTTCAGGCAATCCTAGATTTCCTTAGCCGTTTCACTGTTGAGATCTTGTTGTATTCATCAGCTCCAATCCCACAAACTAGCAGCTTCTTGGCCTTGTAGTTTTTCTCAATCCTTTTTCTATCAGCTTCATCACATTCTCTTCTGGTTTTAGGAACCAATTGATTCAGATCTCCCTATTTGACGTCCTTAGTAGGAATATGTGAACCATCAAGAATGATGCCCCATAGTTCACTGTTTTCTACCATGATATAATCATGCATTCTAGTCTTCCACCACCCATAGTATTGTCCAACAAAGCAAGGAGGGCGTGTGGATGACTGACCTTCTTCTAAGCTTGTTGGGATTGTCATCTCCGCTAGATCCTTTCTTGATGTTAATCAGATAGAAAGCACTTCTGTAATACCAATTGATAAGATGTGCTAGTCCACAACAAGTTGTAGTACCAGGTTAACAATATACGAGAATGTAAGAAAAACTTAATGGTAATAACAAGGAGTTTTACGTGAAAACCTCCTTGCTTAAGGGAGTATATGTAAAACGATGACCTGTCACACATGATTTTCAACTGTTTTCACTAATATCAAACAATGAGTGAATACAGACTTAAACTACACCACATGAGATTAACCTCTTAATCTCACTACAAGTAATAACTCTATTACAAGACGAGCCAAAGTAATGCCTCCATTGCCCACTATATTAACTAACTCTAATTAATATAGACTTCAATCACAAGACACACAATCAACTTTGAAGAAACCTTACCCCTATACAAGAACCAGGTTCTTGTATTTTTGTCGCAACACAATAAAACAAAGATTTTATCATGGAAACCTTCCTACCTCAAGGAAGGTAAAAACCACACCACAATCTTATTCACTTCAAGATTCACGTCCTTTTCAGGATTACAACTCAAAAGGAACTAACTCTAGTACCTTGAACTCTCCAACGATTAACTATAATCGAAAACTCAACTCTCCAAGAAGTCAAACTCGCTTCTCGTACAATTCTCTCAAAACTCTCTCTTAACTCTACCCCCAAGAAGTCAAACCCACTTCTTGTTACAATTCTCTCAACACTCTCTCTCTACTCTACTCTCCAAGAAGCCAAACCTAATTCTTGTTACAAATCTAGGAATTATTACAACTCATTAATAAACCTAGAACAAATCAACAAAGACTAATAACTCTAGACTTTAATTGATCAGAATTCAACACTCAATAGTTTAGACTCGAACATAACTCGTGAACCTGGTTCATGCGTTGCTGTGACGAAGCCCTGCGGTTTTGCTCCAATGGCTATTGCTCTCAAGATGATAACTTTCGTGAATATGTAATAGATATCGCTCTGCCTTTGCTGGAAAATTCTCTCGATTTGTGTTTATGCAGAGACGACTCTTTACCTTCTTTGGCTTGAACCTTTTATAGAGTTTGATTTGCCTTCATCAACTTCTACAAGGAAAGGAATAACAAATCCTTTTCCTTCTTGAACTTGTCTATATTTACTTCTTTCCTTATTTGACTTGAATTGCTACTTCTTTATTTCTTTCCTTATTTCACTTGAATTGCTACTTCTTTATTTCTTTCCTTATTTGTTTCTTTCCTTCTTTGTTTCTTTCCTTCTTTTCCTTCTTTATTTCTTTCCTTATTTGTTTCTTTCCTTCTTTTCCTTCTTTATTTCTTTCGTTCTTTATTTCTTTTTTCGCTCCTTTATTTCTGCACTTTTTCTTCTTTGCCGCAATCTCTCATATTTGTACAGGTTGTCTGCAGTCATATCTGAGAACCTTGTTCACCTAATAGAGTACACATAAGACAACAAGTAGTGAACCATGTTCACTTTATCAATCATCAAAACTACTTTATATGTTCTCTTACTTCCCAACAAACTCTAACCGTGTTGATGTGTTTTCTTCACAAAAGGAATCGATGCGTTTCTTTATAGATTAGAAATGAATCTTACAATTTCTACACATCACAAGCATTTACTAAACAACACTTCAAAGACGCACTTAATAACTCTATCAGGTCCTTGAGGTGTTTCTGAAAGTTTGAGTTCTTCTAAGACAAATTTCATCTTTTGAATGAATAATGTCTTTGTTGAATATATCAATCAACCTAGGATCTGTTATCTGCTGGCCAAACAACCTTGTTCTTTCTCATTGGAGGACTACACTGTCATCATTTCCTGTGCTCACTAACCGCTGACAAGACAACTTTACAGTTGTTAACCATTTAAGCTTGGAGGTAAGTTATTCTACTTTGGACCAGGTCCCATAGCAATCTCGTGGAGGAGAGGGAGCAAATAACATTTTTAGGAAAGCATTTTGCACGTGTTTCAAGTCTCAATTCTGTGTTCTTTGTTCATATTATCAAACATTCATCTTAGTGTTCTTCTTTATATAAATTTGTGTCCTAGATCTATATTTTCCAACATCAATCTCATACCACTCCTATTGCAAACTTAGGACATTATACTCATATTCCACTTAGACAACATCGCTATTCGAACACTTGAGCTACTCATCATCATTTGAGATTAAAGGACATGGCTATTCCAACTTCATGTTGGAGATTAAAGGACATGGCTATTCCAACTTCACATTGGAGATTAAAGGACATGGCTTATCCATTGCAGTGTCTGTGTACTCCATTAAGTGAATTGGCTAAAACTTCACATTTAAATTTAGTTGAATGCCAAAATATACTCAACGACTAATTCTAGGATTAAAGTCAATTAAGGCAAATAAACGTTGTTCTGAAAATGATATTTCTTGAACGTCAAAAATTACAAGACACGCTGTACAAGTATTTTGAACCTTATTTGCATATTAGGAAGATTAATCATCTTCTCATTCAACATAATTAAGTCTCTCAAATTAGTGAAAAGGACCCCAAGGCCAGTTTGTTGTGTCTTGTGTGTTCCAAGAAGAGTGTAACTGACTAAGAGCTCTATCTTCTTTTTCTTTCCTACCATACCCTTGAGTATATTGATTGAAATTTTGTGGTATGTTGAAGATCGACTCTGAACTGTTTTGACCAACCCTGAAAAATATTATTAACAAGATGAGATGAGTTATATATATTCATGAGCGTTACTAATTAATATATTGATGATAATTTGGAGAATAAATAGAAGAGAGAAAACATGCATGCCTCTCTGATCCTTGATTGTTTGGGTCAATTGTTTCTTTCCCAAATGGTTGGTATCTTGTGCTTGTCCTACTAGGTAACCTTCTTATAGGACCTCCATTGCTACCACTACCAATTCTATTTTCTTGACCAACCATCAGCTTAGACTTGATGAAGTGACTTTCTAGTTTCTCCAAAGTTAGAATATGTGACATCGGTCGTTGGACGATCATGTCACTACTCTTATGGTTTTTTTCTTCTTTCCAAGAATCAGTTGAAGTTCTCAAAGGTTGATCAATGATGAACTTTGATTTCAAGGACGCCTCTCTTTCCAATTTCTCCAAAATTGGTATTTTTGGCAGAGGTTGTTGGAGGATCATGTCATTTGTAGTTTCACCTTGTTTCTCCTTAACAATAGGCATAGGGATAAAGGGTTTAGGATTTTCTTGATTTATCGCGTTAGTGTTTGTTCCTCCGTCTTCTTGCAACATGGAAACATTTTTCAATCCCATGGAATATATATACGATAATGAATAGTCATCATCGTTATCAATGGTAATAGGATAAGTTATCCTCGAAGAATTCTTATCCGGTGATCAATAACAAGAGATGTTGGTGGTGTTCATAGGCTGCTGCTCCTTAGGAACAACATTAGGTAATTCTGAGGTGCTAGGAATAATGTTGGTGTTCACATGATGTTCTTGAGAGATATCAAATATTTTTGACAACTCTGCTTCTTCACCAAAATCAAATTCATTGGCTCATGGTATAGTAGACGAATAAAGATCTTGATGATCAATATTATCCATGTAACTATTTAGAGCTTCATCCATGTTTACCAGTGAATAGAAAATATTCCATTGTGGACTTACTTATATAATGAGTCACTTGTCATTTCAATTTATGTACATTCCATATTTGGATGAAATTTTAAAATTAACATATCTAGATGGGATCGTTGACTGATTTTTTTTTATAGATATTAAAACAAAAATAGGAAAAATAACTAACAATCACTTGGTAGGACTTGATTGGATATGACAAAACCCCACTCGGTACTCACTGTATTTCAAAATTATGCCGAGTAATTACTTCTTCTCTCAAGTAAGTGAAGATTTCTAAATGATTTTTATGTAGATATTATATACTAAAATAGGAAAAATAACTATTAATCACTTAGTAGGATTTGACTGGATATGACAAACCTCCAACAGACACCTTTCTGTATTTCAAAATTATGTCAAGTAACCTCTTTTCTCGAATAAATGATGAAACTAAAATCTGAGTATTCGATTAAAATATTACTATTTGAAATTTATACAGATTTGGAAAAAATCTGAATACTATATTAAATTTATTATTTAAAATTTTATATAGATTATGGTAGAAATATTCATTTATTAATGAAAAATTATGTGCTTGAGAAAAAATGCGGCATAAATGTGACTTTTTTATGTCATGTGTATTGCCAAATTGATCTGATAGTAGCAACATATTTAAGTTGATTCTGTATTAAATGGATTTCAACAAGAAAGAACTATTTTAATTTTTCACACTCAATAAAACATATTACTATTCGAAAATCTTAGTAGCCTAGTTGGTTGACTTTCATCTGTGTGAGATTTCGATTGCCCACTTTATAATTCCCTTCCTCATTTTTCCTTCCCTTTCTCCCAATTCTTTTAATTAAAAAAACAAGATAATAGTATTATTCCTCTAAAAAATAGAAAGGAAGGTAAGTGCGGATTAACATAATTGGAAGCCTAAAGAGCAATTTTAATTAGAGGCCTAAAATCTAACAAACTTGGTATATATTTTATTTGAAATCTTATTTATAAGTTTAGTTTACTAAAATATATCTTTAATTAAAACTTTTACAATATATAAGTAGGCTATTTCTCAATTTAGCATATCAGACTTGAGAAGATTTGTGTATTATAATTACCAACAACCATATATCTCAGAGATGTTTCTTTTGAATTATTTCTGCATCTGTAACTTCATATTAATTTCATAAATACTACACATATCAAGAAATGATGACTTGCATTCGATATTCCAATATGCTACAATACGAACTTCGATACCCGAGTGTTGAAAGAGCATCTTCCATGCTAATTCTTTCATCAGGTGTCACTATAGTGAAACTCAAAGCTAATTTCATGATAAATGACAAACACTGCAGCTTTGTATTGTATATTCATTTCTCCTGTAAATATTTTATCACTTGGTATCCTTCTTGTGAACGTCTCCATAATCACGATGCAAAAACTATAAACATCACAGCTTGTGGATACTATTCCATCTTGTCCATATTCTGCAATCATGGTAAAAGAAAATTAAAAAAAACTTCCTAGTTACCGAGGAACATACTAATACTGAGTACCACTCTATAATTGTTTTGGGCATTCTAAGGATATGAAGAAGCTATATAGTTACAATAGCTGGAGCAATATATCCAATGGTTGCTGTTGTCCTTGTTTGGATAAAATCCTCCCATGTTCCTAACAATTTTGCAATGCCAAAGTCGCTGACATGACCAGCCATTACGTGATCTAGCAGGACACTGCTTGGCTTCAAGTCCCAATGCACCTATTGGTTAAATAACATGTTGTGTTTACCGCCTCTGCCCAGAAGTTCTTTTCCAGATTTGAATCAATTAGTATGGTCCTTGCAATGTCCACCAGGGTTCTATTCTTCCTCTCAACTACCCCATTCTGTTGAGCGGTTCTAGGAGCAGAAAAGTTGTGACTGATGTCATGCTCAACACAAAAACCTTCAAATTGAGCATTTTCAAACTCCATTCCATGGTTTGAATTGATCCCAACAATTTTACAATCAAGCTTTGTTTGAATGCTTTTTGTGAAAATGATCAACACCTGAGTTGTTTCATCCTTGGTTCGTAAGAACGTGGTCCATGTGAACCTTGAAAAATCATCAACTATCACAATAATGTACTTCTTTCCTCCCCTACTCTGAATCTTCACAGGACCACATAGATCCATAAGAAGGAGTTCAAAAGGCCTGGTTGTGCTTACACCTTTCTTTTGTATAAGCGGCGATTTGGTTTGTTTTTATTTTACACATGCATCACAGATCTTATTGTCTGTAAATCTTAGCTTAGGTAGACCAAGGACTTGGTCCCCTAAAACAAGTTTGTTCAGAAGTGAGGCGCTCACATGTCCAAGCCTCCTGTTCCACAGATAAGTATTTTCACTTTGAACGTTGAGACACGAAATATTATCTCCTGTTATTGAGTCCAAGTCAACTACATACATGTTTTTGAGCCTTTTTGCTGTCAATATTACCTCTTGAGCGTCAAGATTGGTAACAATGCACTTGTTGGACAAGAATCTGACTTCATTTCCCTTGTTGCAGGTCTTGGATACACTGAGAAAATTATTTTTCAACCCATTTACATAGTAGACATCATCTATAGAATGCTTCACAGACTTTCCAATTTTCCCGATTCCAAGAATATACTCGTTCTTTCCATTTCCAAACAACACATCACCACCTTAGTGTGCTTCAAAAGAGAGGAAGTGATGTGTTTCTCCAGTCATATGTTTGAAACATCCGCTGTCCATTAACCAACATTGGTTGTTTCCTACCTTCTGTAGATGAAGAATCATTTATTATATATAGGAATCCACTTGAGATGGAGTTCTCAAAAGCTAGACAATGGCTTGAGAAGTAACTTCCCGATCCATGCAGGCAGTTTTTTCTTATTCAACTGATAATTTGGACCAGGTTCCTTTATGAATCTTCCTTTTAGTTTAGAGAATTTTTCCAGGTTCTCATTAAAATTTTTCAGGGATTCACAATTCTTTTTCAGATGACTGTTTCTACCACAGTGGGTACACAACAAGTTATCAGAGACAGACACATACTTACTGTGAGGGTAATATGAGGGGGTCTATCTTCTGACACCATAGACCTTTCCCATTGTTGTATTTCTGATTAGTCAAATTCGCAAGGATCTTTGAAGAGTTAGTCCATTTCAAGGATTTATTCAGTTCATCCTTAGCTTGACTAATATCATTTTTAACTGAGAGTTTCTTTCTAGAGCAACAACTAGTTTTAACTCAGAGTTCTTTAAGTTTTTTTCCAGATCCAACTCAAAACCACTCACCTTTTTTTCCCATTTAGAGGAGTTTCAGAGATTTCTTTTAATTGAAAATATTCAGTCTCCAGAGTCATCATTCTATCATTTACTTCCGATAGTTGAGATAGAAGGGCTATTTTTTCATCTTGACAAAACTTGAGGTTCTCACTCAAAGCATTTTTTTCAACAGTTAATTCATCTCCTGAATCAATCAGCACAACAAGAAGTTTTCTTAACCTTTTGATATAATAAGTATCTAAGTTACTTTTAAGGTCAAGAAGGGTTACCTCATCCTTGATCTCGTCATCATTCGATTTTGCCATCAATGAAAAGAGAGAGTTGAAGATGTCTTCATCATTTTTTACCACCACCATGGAAATATCTTCAGGATGATCTGATTCCTCTGAATCACTGGATGAGTTTCCCCACACAACAAAGGCTTCTTTACGACTTGATCAGCAGTTGCTTTTCTCCTTGCATTATCAGGGACCTGGTCCCTACGCTTTTCTTTATCTCCTCCGATTCTGACATAATCTTTGTACTCTAAACAACACTTCAAAGACGCACTTGATAACTCTATCAGGTCCCTTGAGGTGTTTTTGAAAGCTTGAGTTCTTCTAAGACAAATTTCATCTTTTGAATGAATAATTTATTTGTTGTTGTTTGTTGAATATATCAATCAACCTAGGATGTGTCATCCGCTGGACAAACTGTCAAGCCCCGAGCCTACACCCTGGCGGGACTGGCACTCGAGAACCATTGCTGGCCCCAAGAGAACCCTTGGCTTGGCTTACTTACTCAGCGGAAGTCTTAAACACAAGAAATAGTCTCAAAGGATAACTTATGCAAATGTCTTTAAGAAATATTAAACTTAGCCAAAATGGCAACTCAAGTCTCAACCATTAAAACAGGAAATGGAAAACTCAAGAACTAACATATGACTGTCTATGAAGCCTCTAAACAACTGAGATGGATGTCGAGACAAGACCCACAACATCCTAATGAAACTAAAACTACTAAAAGCAATAAAAGAGATGCTCCGGAAGCAAGGTGGCTCACCAACAAGTCTGGAGCTCAACTAGAATCAACGATGCACTGGATGCTAATCCTGGTTACCTGTGTTTGCATCATAAGAAGATGCAGGCCAAATGGCATCAGTACATTGAATGTACGAGTATGCGAGTTGGAATGCTAAACACAACTTAAGCTTGAAAAGAATCTGAAAGGAACACTTACCTTGGCTTTACTCAACT